>CM063256.1:11858952-11883952 GCA_032158295.1 Pycnopodia helianthoides | reverse complement strand
CAAAGCTTGTTGAGTGGTTGCACGAACAGGCAGAAAAGGAGCTCGACCATTGCTCTGTTATGACGTCACATCCACTCGTTGACCATCGGTTGTTTCTTTCGAAACAAAACAACACAAAAAATTAATCGACTTTAGAAAATTTTACTCTGGACGGAAAATTATGGAAAACTTAGACAAACTCACATTGTTACCAAGATAATTGTTAGCATTGAATTCTGCAAAAGATACAAACAGCTCTTTCAGTTTAAATGAAGTAATTAGCCAATCTTACGTGACTCCGGTACCCTCCAACCAGAACGCACATACTGATTTTCTGGTGACATTGACTGCACCAGTGTCGGCGAAGTCATCATTTACTTTCTGTGAAACAAATTTAATACGAAACAGTGCTTCTATAGCGGTCATACAAATTGTTCAACGGACCCCCACAAATGTCAAACAACATATACAGATGTTTTTGAGGAAAACAATCTTGCCAAGTCGACTAGCACAAAGATCATATCGTATTTGACTAGTCGAATCAGAGTATGTAGTTCTACAACTAAGATTGTCCGTAGACCTGTTAACCGTACCTACCTTAACCGTAACAAAGTATGAGGACAAGTCGCCAATCAGTCCATCAAATAAGTCTACTTCAGGACACAAATCGTCACTTGCACTATGTGGTATGCACAAACGAGAATCCGTAGGTAACGAATACAGCTAATAATGCTAGTACCACAAACTGCGCTAAAGGGATAGGCGTATACAGGATACACTTTGGGAATTGGGGTTGATTTGCATAGATGCAAAAAACAACCCACATAACTACCAGAGACAACTACACACACACACACACACACACACACACAGAATAATAATAATAGATATCGTACTAGGAATGCCAGTTAGAACTTTGACTACTCAAATTTTCAAAGAACAAACTGAAAAAAAACCACGAATTTTAAAAATCAGGTAATAGAATTGTCTCTTACCTGCAGATGGTACAAACTAAAGTTGACCGGAATTGATCGTCGCGTGTGGTTTACAAAGAGAGACATTGACATTAGGGCGCTGTTCAGTTGAACTGAGGTTGACTCGGGCTGTGGTAGGTTACTAAAAAAAGCATCAGAAAAATTGCATCAGATGACCAGTGACGTAACCAGACAGGGGGCGGGGAGGGGGGGGGGGGGGGTCGTGACTTACCAAATTCAGTTTTGATAACATTACATTTCCCCCACAAAGATGACATTGGCCCCAAATGTACCCCCAACAAAAAATCTGGTTACAAAACTTACTAAAGGGGGAAAAGATAAACTTCATCCAATGACTTTATAAGTAAACTGTTATTTAACTCAATGGGTACGTTTCTGCAAATATTGAGCAAAAAGTACGGAACCAAGTTATCGGCAGAAGGATTTTCGTAAATGAAGTTGAATCCCTGAAGGGGATAATTATGTAAATTCGTATCTTATTGTTTTATACCAATCTCTGAAAAACTACTCACATATGACGATGACTAGAATACCAATGTTTTAATTGTTTTTCCCTCCATCCAACATAAGTCAATTTCCTTGCAAAACAATGTAAACGAACGTTTACCGTTTCTGGAAAATAATATTAAAGCAGCTGAATGTTCAACAATTTTGCTTTTTCTTTAAAAAAGTATACAAACGAATTTTTTTGTATTCCAACGCTACAGCTCAATAAACCTTTGCAGACGGATACGGGCTAAATATGGACGATGTATGTAGCTTTCAGTTATCAGTTTTTGTCTCTAACAATTTAATGGGAGGAAGGAGGGTTACATAAAACTTGAACTGTTTACCTTGTGGTGTCTTCGGGGATGCCTAATGCAGCGAAGTTAATTTTTTCTTGCACGACTGCCTCTTTCCTCAAAATGACCAGTTTTACAGAATCTGCAAATCAAAATTGTAAGAAATGTTTTGGCAAAACTCAATCCATACAGAGGAAGTGTTTTGTAATCAAACAGTTAATTTGCTTGTCTAGTCTGCACATTACCATTTGTACGACCTTCCTTTGGAGTTTCGAACGTAAATTTCTCTTCGTAAACAATGACTTCATCCACAGACTCCACGGCCTCGTACACCTTGTAACTGTAGGTATATCCTTCCGCAATGTTAAGAGTTGAAAGTGACACACATTGGAACCTGCACAATAGACGGCATAGGAGGTAAAGTGACTGTTTGGACTTATCTTACAGCAGACAATGTTGGTACATCAGTTGATGGCGTCCCTTAGCACTGTACATCGTTAGAGTCGACAATCAAAATATCATCACTTCAATATGTCCACATTACCGGATAAGAAATTCAAACAAAGCCATGGCTCTAAATATGAATACAAAACGATGTTTTATTGGTTTTTGTGATATGACTGTCCTTTATTTGTTCACTTACTTGCTGTTTCATAATCTGCTCTTACACAGTTTCCTTTACCCAAAGTTCCCGCCAAATACTCCATCGCATCTTCAACATCAGTTAAGACTGACATATGGTCTTCGACAGACTGTCGATCAAAAGTACATTTCCATAAAGAACAAGTTTCGGCTAAATTTTAAAATGTTTTTACAGTGTAAGAAGGGGGACAAGTCAGTATCCCGTTCGCAAGTGTGACGTAATCAACGATAAGCCACGCCCATTGGTTCACACAAACTGGCTCAATGGTTTTAGGTATTGTTAATGGTGTAGTTTTACCAGATCTATATACAAAGCAAAAATTGTTTGGTCAAGCTGAAACCAAGCTTGCATGTATTCAACATGGGCGAGTGTTACATCCAACATATGAATGTTATGTCGAACAATTGTTTTTGTTTTGTCGTGGCCGAGCGGATAACAGCACCGGACTCAAGCTCTTGCGTTTCTGTTCAACAGAGTTTGGGTTCGAGTCACAGTCGTGACACTTGTGTCCTTAAGCAAGACACTTAACCATTATTGCTGCGTCCTTCGGATGGGACTAAAGCCGTTGGTCCCGTGTGTTGTGTAATGCACGTAAACGAACCCAGTGCACTTATCGAAAAGAGAAGGGGTTCGCCCCGGTGTTCCTGGTTTGATTGGCAGCATATTGCGCCACAGCAGCCTTGTAAACCATTACATGGTGCTATGTAAAGGAATAGGTCTAATACAAAACGTAGCTCCACAATACATTGCAGGAAAAATACTGAATGTTGAAGGCGCCTTGGGCGTCACTGAGTGACGGATATGAGCGCTATATAAGAAGCCTTCGGCGGCCTTTCGCGAGGCTGTTAAAAGTGTTGTTTTCCTATGTCGGATGACGACGCCACCCGTGATCATGCGTTTGCCGACTGGAGGTGGACATTGTCTGGTACCCAACTCATGTTGTACCATTTAATAACCGCATGCAGCAGCAAACCACAAGCGGCCAGAGGAGGTCGGATGACGACGAAGGCACCATTATGCTGGCCAAGTTCGCACACGGACCATTTGCCGACTCCTGGAGGTCGACATTACAAACCCAACACATGTTGTACCATTTAATGTCGCGTCATAATTTATACATAATGAATGGTCGTTGTGCGAACTTGACCCAAATGGGATAGCGGCCGGGTTTGCGGGTGGGTTGCGGGCCAGGTTTTGGTGCCGTGACGTTGTTATTGTTGCGCATGTTTTCGTATTTCATCAGCCGCGCTTTCGTACCTTGCGTTCGTTCATCCTCATGCAATAAAATTATGTGAAATAAATCATTTTTGTAATACGAAGGAAAAAAAAAAAGTACCCCCTTAGTATGATCACCGGACCGTAAAAGGGCCTTCTGGAAATTTGCAGCCCGATCCATACAGGCACCTGGGAGTTTTTATTACAGACACCTTACTCGCATTAGTATATAGATTATTATTTGTTGTTATGATGTTCTTGTTGTTTTTGTTGTTGTTGATGATGTTGTTGCTGCCGCCGCTGCCGCTGTTGATGATGCTGTTGTTGCTGCTCCTGCTGCTGCTCTTGCTGTTGCTGCTGATGCTGTTGTGGCTGCTGCTGCTGTTTCTGTTGCAGCCGCTGCTGCTGTTTTTAAAATTTGTTTTATGTTGTTGCTGTTGTTGTACATACATACCAAATTTTGACTTGGATCCGTTAACTTGGAATACACTCTTAGAATAAGCTGCAAATTAGCAAAATTATAGTAAACATAGTTTAATTAATGTGTTATCTTTATACAAAAATATTCATTTCATGGCGGCAGGAAGCAATACTGCTGTATTTCCGTCTGATGACCACTGGGAAAATATCAAAGAGGAAATAAGATAAAAGTGAAACGTCACTGTTTCTAGCTTTACATTTAAGTAATCACCCAAGTAGAATGATATCAATCCAAATGTTATCAACGAGGGTGGTAATGTCACGGACGTTGTATATACACAGTGTTCCAACAATGTGCCTATCGAATGTGCATTTGAAGGAAAACATAATAATTGTTAGGAAAGAAAGAAATTAACAAACAAGTTCAATAATTACAACCTCTGTAGCGTTGCAAGTGTCCAAAGTCGAAAGCTGCTGGGTAGCGAGGGTAGGGATGATCTTCAAGAAATCATGTAGGTTGTTCATCTCCTGGTCTTGAAGTTCACTAGCAGTTTCATCGATACATCTCATAACTTTCTAAAATTACAAATGTAAATAGATGTTTCTGATTGTCTTGAATAAATAACTAACTTTAAACCCTCAAACACTCATTTATTGTCACAGTATCAAAACAAAATCACTCGAGAAGAGATCAGTACAAAGAATACAACTTGAAGCAGAGCTTGTATAGGCAATGGTCCCTAATAGAGCCATTGACAGCGCTTGTTTCCACATTTGGATTATTTCCAATGTCTCAACCACATTTCCGTGCTAGCTGTAGCAGAACAATTTGCTTAAGCATAACGTATTTCACAGGTTAGCAAGAAATAAGGCGGTCATCTTGCGCGTTCACCTTGTATTTGCATTGTTACGTCATTCACTTTCGTGCAGTAAGCACCGGGAGGTTAGGATGCCCTTTTCGCGTGCTTAGGGTTAGCAGCGCTATGAAATGGAAAATAGTGCAATAAGCACAGAATCGGCAGCGGCCGTTAAGCAGCTCTATGAAGATGGGCCCTGGTTGGCAAAATGAGTGAACATGCGCCTTTTTGTATGGGACTTATTGTGGCGGGACGCACATGCGTTTGTGCGTCTGCCTAGTGCACAACTCTATGGCGTTTGCCAACCAATGGTTTATGTACGCATGCGTGAATGTCATTAGCATATTTCATGAGAAAGGTCCATTGCAATGTACTGTTTTAAAGAAAAAAAAATCTGCAAAAAACACACGAGGTTTACCTCTGTCCTCGTAATTTCATTTACCATTGGAACTGACAGTGTTACGGCCAGTCTGTGTGGAATCAGGATGGCTAAACACGTCATGCAACATGTTTTAATTAATAGTGGAATTTAACTTACCTGTAGAGTATCAACTGGTCCTTCCGAACAAGCGTCCAAAGTAGTTAATGTCGCTGAAGTGATATCAGCGGCTACAGTCTCAATTTGGGTTGTAGCTCTGGTCGTTTCTTCCTCTGTTGTTTGAATTGTAGTTGGCTGCTTTGTAGTTTGGGTAGTAGTTGGTTGACCAGTAGCGGTTACTGTGGTTGATAACAGTGAACGGTTTAATGAGCATTAATCTATTTAGGTAATATTCTTTTGAGTTCATTTCAGTTCAGAAACACATTTATTTACATACTTCTATGAAAAATAACGACAAGTACATGTATTTGAGAAGTAAAGCAAAAATAACAACTAGCAAACAAGGAGGATGTATGTTGCCTGATGTCCAAAAACTGTTATCAAACCTGATGGGGACATAAAGCATTTAATTGTTTAGCCGAAGGTTTATAACACAGCCTTACCGTTGGGAATGGTTATACTCCTTGATAAACTTCCCCTGGAGCCGACGACATCCAATGCCTCGCAAGCAATAATGACGTCAGACGTCAAGTTCAAATAGCGAATCTTCAATTCTGACCGCTTCCTGAAGTTATTGGGCATGCTTTCAAAGATATCAACATTTGATGAAGGAGATATCGGGTAGAAGTGTGCACTGTCATCAGAGTGATACCAGGTGATGTTGGGGGACTTCCAGATTTCGCTAAGCACTCCAACTCCACGTCGAAAGGCGTCGTCAGTGCTAGTCTCCACCAAGTAGTGAATCACTAAATTTGATTCTGCAATGAACATGATTAGAAAAAGAATAAAAACAAACGGTAGTGGTATAGAGTAGGTCACCGACCATCTATCGTCAGCTTTCCACAGTCCAGTCAATAAATCTCTAGTCTGTTCCGTTCGACAATCGCCATTCAGTTGTATCCAAACCGATGCACAATCGGTGCTCGATATGGGGCATGACCCCCATTGTGTCTTCACCGTGTGCTTGGAATCTCAGGAATTCTTTAGAGGACTTTCATGGGGGGGGGGGATGTATAAACAAGAGGAAAATAGTGTGTTAAAGTATTGGAACACCCTCTGGGATACCCTCTGCCCATATCGGGCATGGATGGTATTCAATAAAACAAGGAAAATGGGCACACGGGAAAAGTGAAAGAGTTTCACTTGCACGTGGTGGTGTTTTTCTTTCACGTAGCCACCTGGGCTCAATTTCATAGAGCTGCGTTTAGTAGAAAATATTGCTTAACAACTGGCTGCTAAGCAGAAATGAGCAGGATACCAGTCACAAATTGTACATGTGGTATGGTAGTTTGGCTGGTAACCTTATTCTGGTAAGCATCATTTTGTTGTGCTTAGCTACTTTTGTGCTTAAGTTGTAACATATGTTCCAAATGATGTATAGATTGTAAAAATCCAATGTTCGGTTCAGACAGTGTGATTTTTGGAAACATCAATTTTCAACTTCCGGTTTTAACCAGAAGTCAAGGTCAAACGGGGTCACATTTTGCGTAGCGCGTGTTAAGTGTATTAAGAGCTTTCAGATGATTTATGGATTGTAAAATCCAATGTGTGGTTCAGGAGTTATGAATTTTTCAAATATTAGATGAATTATCTATAGGTGGGCTATGTACGACTTTTAACAGCCGCGCTAATTGTATTCCCACATGTAGCTGATGCAAACTGAACTACACGTTCAATATACATGTATGTGTACATGGGGTTTTACGTTATCCTGCGTTATGAAAGCGGGTCAACTAATCCGTGAGCTTTATTGATGGTTTAGACCAGAATTAAAGATCAAAATTGTGTCATCTCTGTGCAAAACTTTGAGCAGGATCACAGATCTACAAACTGATGCAAAATGTATGCTAAAATGATTAATAGTTAATAGAGATATACATTTATGAAATTTCTAACTTCCGGTTTGAACCGGAAGTCAAGGTCAAATGGGGTCATACTTTGTGTGGCGTTTGTTGAACTTTAAACGACCTGTCCGATAATGTGTAGATTGTAAAAATCCAACATGTGGTTCATATGTTATGAATTTTTACAAATATTAAACTTTGATTTATTGTAAATCAATACTTGATGACATCATCATGACATCATCAAGTTTGTGTACCAAGGTTCAATTGTCTGATGAGTTTCAATGTTCATTTCAATTTCAATCTTGAGGTATGTTGTAAATAAGCCCGAAAAATATTTTTTTCGGAGACAAACTTTGACCCAGGGTAACGACCCGGAAGTTAAGGTCATACGATTGTGGCATTAATTTTTTGAATGTTGCCCTAGTCTTCAACTATCAGATGCTTAAGTATGAACATCATAGCATTCAAATTCATTGAAATACAGCAAATAGTAAAAGGTAATTTTTTTAACTTTAAAAACCTTGTAATTTGACACCTGATGAGTCATCATGACGTCATGAAAACTGTGCCGTCTTCATATTGAGGTTCAATTGTCTGATGAGTTTCAAGGTTTAATTCAGTTTCAATCTTGAGTTATGCTGCTGAGAAGAGTTCCGTGGAAGAAAAAGATGGAGAAGAAACTAGACTTAAGTTATTGTTTCAAAACAAAAAACAGGGTGTTCGGCATTTGTTCAATAAGTCATTCGTTCAAGTTTTGATATTACTCTGGTTGTGGTGGAGTAATGTAAGAATTGGTCGAAAATGATATGCTGATGTGCTGATAACACTATTATGATGTATCCAAAGCCTACTTCTTGTCGGATGATAATTTGAATCTTTTTGGATTTATGCAACAGGTTTTCAAAAATTAATAGTTTCTTTTTGTAAATTTTGTCAAGAGAGGGCGCTGTTGAAGTTGTTATCATTTCTCTTTCAATTGAAAGGCCAAGGGGTCAAACTTTGTTCATACAAAAAGACATAATCCTAATTGTAGATCATTATGTTTTCGTTTCACAAAACAAAGGGCTGGGAATATTTATTTTCACTTCCACTTCTGTTTTCGACCGGAAGTAAATTTCAAACAGGCCACTGTTTGTGTAAGGTCAAATGGAGCCCCACTCTGTGTAGCAATTGTGAAGTTGATAAAATGCTTTTCCATTGATGTATAGACTGCAAAAATCCAATGTGTGGTTCAGAAGTTATGACTTTTCAATGTTTAAACTTCAACTTCCGGATTGTCAAGGAAGTCAGGGTCAAATGGGGTCAGGTTTTGTGTAACTCTTGTTGAACTTTTCACGACCTGTCCGATGATGTGTAGATTGTAAAAATCAAACATGTGGTTCTTGAGTTATGATTTTTTCCGTTGCTAAACTTCAACTTCCGGCTTCAACCGGAAGACAAGGTTAACGGGGTTACACTTTGTGAATCATCCATTAAGTTTATAAATACCTTTCTGATGATATGAAGATAACAACAATCAAACGTCTGGTTCGGGAGTTATGATTTTTTTTCAAATACTAAGCTTTGATTTTATAAAAAATAGTAAAACATAATTTGATGACCTGATCGTTGTCTAACATCGCACTAAGTTTCAACTTTCTGAATACCTTTCTTACGTTCATTAGATTACAAAAATCCAATGTCTGGTTCGGGAGTTATGATTTTTTCAAATACTAAGCTTTGATTTTATAAAAAAAAATGTATCAAATAATTTGATAACCTCATTATGACGTCACTCCACATTTAACAAGCCATGGTCTATGTCTAACAGTACACCAAGTTTCAACTCAATCGGCTGTTTGGTTTAGTAGATACAAGGCTTCAAAAAGTGCACCTTTAAGGCCTTACCACGTGACACATGATGACGTCATCAAACTACGACTCCACAATTATGTTGTCTGCATAAAGGTCATTATATTAACCAGATTTGAAGAGATTCGCATAAACTTTGCCACAGACATCTACAAAAAGTGTGTTTTGACCTGTTTTCAACCTGCCGCAAGAGGGCGCTTTTGAAATGTGTGACGTCACCGGTCCATTTTTTCAAACCTGATACTTGCAAAAACACAACATTGTAAAAAAAAACCTCTAGAAATCATTGGCACTTCTGCCACAGTCAATTTACTAGGCACTTCCGGTTTCGACCGGAAGTAGAGGTCATGTGGGGTCACGCACACAAAACAAAACAAAAACCTATATGACCTAAGTATGATCCCGCATAAAACAACCACCGGCCTCTTAAGTGTGATTTGTTACAGAATTTCAAAGATTTAAAAACATGTATAAAAACCCTGTAATTCAACACCTGGTGACGTCATCATGACGTCATTGTTCGCATGCCGTCTTCATGTAAAGGTTCAAGTATATGCCAAGTTTCAAGTTTGTACAACTTAAACTTTTTGCGAAATCTGCAAGAGAAGGTTCAAGGAGGAAGAACAGGCGGAAAAAACCAGAACAACTAGACGTACAGTGTTTGTAAACAACAAACACACAGGTGTTCGTGAGTGATGTCAGATTGTGTTTGAATGAAATGGGGACGACATTTAACATAGCAATTAAATGTCTGGTTCAGAGGTTAGAATGTTTTCAAAGGTAAAACCTCGTTTGCGGTTTTGGAATTCAAGGTCAAGTAGGGTCATATGTGTGTTATGTTGGTGATGTTTGTGAAGTTAATTGATTGTGATTGTGAAAATGCAATGATTGGTTCAGATGTTAGATTTTTTGTCGAATGAGATATATGAATGTTCGGTTTGAGTGGGATGTCATGATGGAATTAAATAAAAGATAAATTATTGCTCTGAATTTCCATTAGGAAAAGATTTGTCTCACAAGTCCCCACATATTATGACAAATTTCCTTTACAATACCATAGTACAAAAAATAATTTGTAAAACAATAAACTTTCACTTTGTCTTATCCCATGAATTTAATACATGGCTGTTACAAAACGGTTAACACGCACTTGCTGTGTAAACAACATTTTATTTTGCTTTTCTATGGATGTCAATAAAACAACACATTAAAGAAAAGTCAATGTATTGTTAACATTTATTCATAAATACCCAGGACCATTCATCCATTCTGATAGGTCAATAGGAGATCACATGGCCATGTCTTAACATGCAAGATAAACTCAGTGAGAACTGTTTAAACATACACAGGCGCATCGATGACGTCATCGCACCAAAACAATTTGGGTGTCATATACATACTACAATCTATATACAAGTTTCAAGACAATACCCTTCTTGGTTTATGAGAAATGAACGTTTGAAATCTGAATTTTGAACTTCCGGTTCCAACCGGAAGCAAAGGTCATATGGTGTCACATTGTGTATGTGATTTGCATAATCTGGCAAGAGATTTTTTATTGTGCAAGTATCTTACATGTAGCATTTGTGATTCTCAAATTATGATTTTTCTAAATATTAAACAGTGATTTATTGTTATGACGTCATCGATGACATCATCAAACCGAATTTCACACATATATATTTAAACACAAAGTTCTAAGTATTTGTGAAGTTTTAAATCTAAAACGTTTATGGTTCATGAGATATGATGAATTTTCTTACAATAAATGTAAAAAATTCAACTTCCGGTTTTGAGCGGAAGTAAAGGTCACATGGGGTCGTACCTAATGAAAGATTTGTAGAACTGTTCAAGGGCCTTCAGATGATACAATGATTAAAGGTGTACCATATTTGGTTCATAGGATACAACGTTTCCGCCAAAAAACCTTAAACGTCCGTTTTCGACCGGAAGTAAAGGTCACATGTGGTCACATTCTGTGTAAGAGTTGTAAACAAATTGTTGAACTTTCGTATGAAGCAAAGATCATGTATTTATCATTTATGGTTCTCTAGATATAACGATTTACAGTTTTTCTCATTAATTTTTATTTTAGATGTTATGACGTCGTCGATGAAGTCATCGCCCGAAAAAGTTGCGGTTTCGTCTGTACACTAAGGTCTAAGTGCATGATAAGTTTCAAGTCTCTAGGAGTTATACTTTTTGCGAAAATTGCGAGAGAAGGATCTCAGATAAAGTGGAAAAAAAAACACAACAGTAACATTAGGTTTTCGGGCGGAATGCCCGAACACCTAATAACAATAGGTTTTCGGCTTTGAAGGCCGAACACCTAAAAAACAGAACAATAACAATAGGTTTTCGGCTTTGAAGGCCGAACACCTAAAAGTAATACAAAAAAAACCCAGAACAATAACAATAGGTTTTCGGCTTTGAAGGCCGAACACCTAAAAGTAATACAAAAAAAACCCAGAACAATAACAATAGGTTTTCGGCTGATGTGCCGAACACCTAAAAAAAACAAAAAAAAAACAATAACAAAGAGGTGTTCGTGCTTGTATTGCACGAACACCTAAAACACATACTTATCGAAAGCTTTCCCGCTTTTTAAAAGAGTGAAGTGGTAAACTCACCCGAAGTTTCCCTGAGGTATGCAGTTTCAACTTCAGTGTCGTTGAAAGTTCTGTAAAATATTTTGAAATCGCTGAAATCGCCAGCTGGTTTGTACAAAAGTGGACCTCTAGTACTTGTAAACATATTAACATCGTCATAGTTTTCTGGGTGGTCGGCTCCAATTGAAGTTTCCGTTTGAAGCGAGAAACCCCAAATCCCGTTTTTGTAATACTTGGTTCCATCTGCAGCATTGTAGGTGAAACAATGATGGGTCCAGACATCACCAGGAAATAGATCGGGAGTGGCCATTTTCATCTCCCAATCCTTTTTATTGATGTCGCCATGGACCATAAATGAAAATTTCCTTGTCATTCTTATAGAGAATCCTCGTGATTCTGGATACTGCCCTCCCGTGGAGAAAATGTATCGATTTAAAGAAGATGGAACACTCCTGTATCTCATCCAGAATGTAGCTGTCAAACCCGACGAACAGCAAGATGGCTCCGAGATGCACTGGTTTGGTGCAGACCCGAACAACAAGTAACCCTCAACATTTCTGTGTGCGCAAAGATGATTTGAGGAGTTGAAACTGTCTGCAGATACAGGGACGGTCTGCTTTACAACTCCCCTCCTGCCGCCTTTACTGGGATAGATTGAGACTATTGGCCCACCGCATGATATCGGATCCTCGTCACTCTCATTTACCTTGCCGCTCAATTCCCAGTGGAAATGGGGGTCCGGAAGTGTGTCTAAAAAGCGGGAAAATAATGTTAAAGTAGTTAGGTAAATTGACATTATGTTAGTATAGTTAACAAAACATTCGGTAGAGTTATTTTTGAATTTCTTACGCTTATTTTGCTCTGAACATTGCAAGAAGAATATTATTGTTTTCATATTATTTTCATGTTTTGCACACAAACTTGTACATTCGTTAAGGTAATACACATGTGAACATAAAGGTGCGTTTGTGCAGAGATTCCCTATTTAAACATGTAACAAAAGGGAGAAGACAAAAATTGTTTTAGACCAACAAAAATGGGGACACGGTTTTAACGTCAGGAAGATCATACAATTTAGTTTTCCCCATTGACAAATCATTTGTGTTCAAATGTATTTGTAAACACATGTATGTGGTAAACTTACACTCTACCCCCCCGGTCAGAATTGACCCAGATCCGGGACCTTTGGGGCAGTATGACCCGGAATATGTGTCAAAATAACCAATAAGGGGTCAAATTTGCGCCTAATCCTGGTTAAAATCAGATTTTGGGGGGGATAAGTTTTTAATTTATCCCGACCTCGATGTGGGTCACGTACCAGAATACGGGTCAATTTCGACTGGGAGTTTTTTTTTTTTTTTTTTTTAGAGTGTATTAAAAGATTGTTATCGGAATCAAGCGTACCTGAATTGAAACCACGAACCTTTTTGGAAGTAATTCACACCCTTACCAGAAATACGCTGTGTGCTGAAAGGCCACATAACATTATGCAGTTTTCTCAGGCTTCAAACCAGGCAAATCTAAATCGTGGATGGAACACCAGTAGTGTATAGTGCCTCTTTAAGAAATGTAAATTAAACCTGCTAATTTTGAACCAAACATTTTGTAACTACAATACCGCCTGGTGTCGGACATTCGAATTTGATCTCATAGTCGAGGCATGTCTCTTGAAAAGGTTGATCCGAGTTTTGACACAAGAGTCCGGCGGCAGGTGTGCAGTTAGAGACCAGAGACTGCCCCGCAGTGACGTGATCGGTGCGGATAAATTTCACGCGGCACTCGGCCTGGGTTGGGCTGACGCACACCGATGGGTAGGTCTGTCAGGTCAAAAAAAAAGGTAAAAAGAAAAATGTAAAAAAAAAAATTCAGAATTTATACAGACTTGCCTAGAATTAATTAATCATTTCGTGCGCTCGAGGGCATTTTGTGCTCACGAAATCATTTCGTGCTGTCGAAATTTTTTTGTGCACTCGAAATTGTTTACTTCGAGCGCACAAAATGATTTCGAGTGCTCGAAAAGAGCCTAGTTTATTTCGGTCGCTCGCCATTGTTTTGTGCGCTCGGATTAATTTATTTCGAGCTCACGAAATGAATTCGTGAGGAGCGCACAAAAACATGTCTTTCTGGTGCACGAAATTATTTGTTTTAACATTTCACGATCCCGAGTGCTTGAAATAACAAACTCAAACTATTTCTTGGTACGTGAATTTGTTTTCACCAAAAGTTCATTTTAAGGGCTCCTTATCGATAGTTTCAAACAAAACATTCCTGTGCTTTCTACTTGTGTTATCCATGTGAAGTCAGTGAACATGTTCTTTTCTAATATTTTCCCATGAGAATCGAATAACTTTTTTTAACGAAATCAATTAATGAAAGTCTAACTTTTTAAAACAAACTTAAACAGATAAAACAATCAGCCAACAGTGTGAACTGAAACATGTTTAGAATATACTTCATGGTGAAGAGTGCCAAATAAAGTAGTTTTAACAAGTAGGAATGGTTAAAACAGAAGGGGTTCCATCCCCTCTCCCAACTAACCGATCTGACTGCAGCGAGTGTCTCGTCATCCGTACCGTCTGCAGGGTCATCAACGCTGAACCAACCCGTCCACGTAGTTGGTGGGACAACAGGAGGTATCGATTCTGCAAAATAATGTAAGTCAGTGAAGGTAAATAATAATAATAATAATTATAATAATAATCGTTCGGTTCAGTGCGTTCAATATATCTGCCTGCAGAGGAAACTCTTAGCGAATTGTTTTTCTTAACATTAAGACGGTCCATGCAGGAGGAGGGTACTTGGCAAAAGTTCGCCATACGGATTTGCAAACGAAACGACAACTTTGGTGTTCGCCTATGGAAGCATATCCAAAAATATGTAAAAACAATCTTAGAACCCAACCTTGCAGACGTAATTGTTTTCCCCCGTTCTTTGTTCTGACAAAGTTGTACCTAAAAGAATGTTCCTTTTTTGTGACATCAGTCAAGGACATTGTCCCCTCTTTGTGTGGCCATTAAATGCAACCCCGACCAAAACGTAGTCCCATTATGTTCCATTAATGTAGCCTGGACGTAAGTCAGGCTTCCCATAGGAACAGCTGGGCTTGGGAAACAATCGGTTCTAGGCTAAGATTTGATACAACATTGTGGTTTTGAATAAGTAAGTCCGGGTTAGATTTAAGTTTCGTGCAATAGGGTGAGGCAGCACATCTTTTACATAGCGGTCGGAGAATTTCTTTCGTGTTATAATTTTACATGTACATTTGCTTCATTCTTACGCCAGAAAACAAACCAGCGACGACAAAAAAGACAACAACAACAAACATACAGACAGGCAAACACCCCAACACCCCCCAAAAAACAAAAAAATAGGGTGAGAAAACACCACAAAACATAAACTACGTCAGACCTTGTACAGTTTGTCAAAAATTGTCTGAGTGTCATTAATTAGAGACGTTGTTTTTCAAATAAGAAAGCCAAGGCAAGGTTTACATTTCTTAATAACTAATTTACAATTAATTGAATTAACTGTTCACGTACCGTGTACACACGCTCCTGTTGTAGAATCCATTTGAAGAAAAACACACTGTCAAAGAAACAGCAACAACAATTGTTACAAACACTCATTTCAAACAGCTGAGTCTTGTTTTTCCCCTTTTTAAAGGAACATTACAGAATTGGTTTTGCTAACAAAACAGTTGCTGGCAGTGTAAGCACTATGTAATCCACCATATACATAAACTGACAAACTTGTAGAAGTTTGAGATCGATCGGCCATCAGGGTCACGAGAAAATAGTGAAAACCCGATTACACATTTGATGAAATTATATAGATTCATTAAATGAATAAAACGCTCACTGAGCGATAAACTCCAATTGGAAAATTAGTTTATTCTTTTCTCATCAAATATGGCATTTCAGACAGAAATATTTCAAGGGATGTTTTCTACTATCATCATCATTAGACTGTGTGAGTTTTATGTAAATCTGTGATCAAAAAGTATATTATACAAGTTTTTTTCTTACCAATTCTGTAACGTTCCTTTAAATACCTTATTATACAAATAAATTCATATGATTGAATGTTAGTTTGCTCATCAATGTAAATTCTAACCAACAATATCAACCCTATCTGATAAGGTGAATTTGTTTCGCGCTTATTTGTACCTACATCCTGTGCTTAAGCAGCTCTATATTTTGGGACCAAATTATTAGAATATTAATCTTATACAGAGTTAGTATTGGTTGATTGATTTGACTTTGTTTATTAATAACATTGTTTTGTCACTCATCTGGGTCCTATAACCGATATCAAGTTATACAAAGTTATTATGTAATTGTCAATAATGTAATTGTAATAACCTGTACATAAGTGTCATTGTTGTTGTTTGGGTTATTTTATCTTTTTTTCTTCCGCCATCATGGAATAAATGTTGATTGAATAAATTAAATATACATATACATATACGATTCTGGTGCTTTCTACCGATATGTAGGTTTTTTCCGGCCAATGTCAACGAAAACTTATTTAGTTTAAAGGCACAGTACACGTTTGGTAATGACTCTGAAAAAATGGCAATAAGAAGTACAGCAGCTTTGGGTAGTATAATGAATTTTGAGAAACTTTTAACTTCGAAGTACTATACGGTTATGGAAAATATATCACTTTTTATTCCCCAAAATTTAAATCTGAGAAGCGTTTTTAGAAACGCTTCTCAGACTGTGTATTCCTATGGGGAATATTCTTCCTGCGTGGAAATATTCTCTCCGGTTTTTCGGTGATATCTCAAAAACTTGACCACCCTTTGAAGTGAAATTTTCACAGGTTAGTTGTCTTGTATGTACCTATACCTTTATATAAGATTAGCACAATCAGTAGACTCCAATAACCAAACCTTTACTGTGCCTTTAACACCTGGCTCACTCTATATCGTCTGAGAATGAACGCCACGCCGCATAAGCATTCAGCATTAACAAGAAGTACGATAAAACAATTTCAACAGTTAAGCATTCTCTGGTCAAATAAGATCATTTAAATTTGCCAGGTCGCAATGATCATTCCACCTCGTAAAAGCCAGCAGCATGAGTCTGATCAAGTAATCCAAAGTCATCGATTATAAATAGGAAATTGAGATTAAACTGAAAAACAAAAATGATGAAAATGTAGTCTTGGATTCCCATCAATGAAATCAAATTACAACAATGAACTTGAACGAGACGAACAAAATAATGTGTGCACTAAAACGGACTTGAATGGAAAAGTAGCTAAAAGGAAACCCTAGTTTAATTGAATTAATAGAAAAATGCGTTAATTTGTTGTGTTTTAATGAACTAGTCAATTTCCCACAAAGCGATAAAGCTTTGCACGATTACACTTGCTTTGCCTAACAGTTGGAATAATTGTTTTGAAGAGTGAGAGGAGAAGATTGGTGGTGAACGTCCTTTCAGTAAAAAAAATAGTAATTTGCTAACTGTCTGAACCAACTAAATTAATAAAAGAAGTATACTTTTATGCATATTTATTTTTATGAATGTGTGTTTGTTTTTGGTTGTTTTTACCTTTTGTAATGCAGTTATTTAATCTTTTTCATAAAGGTAATCTTACGAAAGAAACAGGTCAGGCAAGTACCATCGAAAGTACACTGAAACAAAACAGGCAGTAGCAAGTTGAAGCAAAATTGAACAAAACATAATTTTAATAGAATCAAGAAATACACTAGTCTGACTCACCAATCCAAACGTTTTAGCTTTCTTAGTGTGGTTATTCCATCGTTTTCATAATATCATTTACGAAGGAAACAAGTCCAGCAAGTACCAATTAACAAATAACAAAAAAACAATAAAAATAATTGCAATTTGAAAAAATGAAGAACAAAAATATATAATTATAAAAGAAAAATATATACTAGTCTGACTCACCAATCCAAACGATAGTAAGACAACAGCTCAGTCAAGGCACGTCCCCATTGTACCAACCATACAGTGGCAATGATGAAAATATAATGAGACGATTAGTATAGACCTTTCTTTTGCAACGTCACAGCCCAAGTTTTTGCCAACCGAGGTTGGACAACTATGGGAAGCCATAAATTCAAAGCAAAAACCAAATAGCCACAGTTTGTTACAATCTTACACAAATATTAAAAAATGGTGTTAAATTTGTTGGAAGCAAATCAACCAATCATTAGATGTATATTTTTGTTGTTGAAAGTTTTCAGAAATGTTGAATTTGGTCACAAAATCTGTACCCGCGATTGAATGGCTTACTAACATTCGGCCCTCCAGGCCAACCAGTGCGGTTTGTTGATCAACACAAGAAAGATCTATATCGCCATCTCGGCAAGAGTAGCAGTCTGAGAGTGAAAATAGTCCACGAGGCCCTCATCATCGTCACTTCATCTACACAATTAGTTGATTATAAACAAGTAGACTCTAACAAGAATGCCATGAGGCTGGTAGGGAGACGTGTGAAAACTATAAAACTAAACACGGTGCCAACTGATTGCCTATTGTTACTTAGTATACATGAAAAACAAACTTTTGAAATTGTGACGTTATCAGGTGTCAAACTACGTTTATTCAAAGTTTATTATAAAAAAAAAAAAAAAAAAAAAAATTCCGAACCATGTGTCACAGAGTAATATTGTTCATGAAGTCCTGGCGCTCACACCTGCACGGGACCATGTCCGTGTATAAGCATTTAAATATTTTGAACTAGTACAACTGAAGTTTCACAACACAGCGTTACCTTTGGGAATGGTTATACTCCTTGATAAACTTCCCCTGGAGCCGACAACATCCAATGCCTCGCAAGCAATAATGACGTCAGACGTCAAGTTCAAATAGCGAATCTTCAATTCTGACCGCTTCCTGAAGTTATTGGGCATGCTTTCAAAGATATCAACATTTGATGAAGGAGATATCGGGTAGAAGTGTGCACTGTCATCAGAGTGATACCAGGTGATGTTGGGGGACTTCCAGATTTCGCTAAGCACTCCAACTCCACGTCGAAGGCGTCGTCAGTGCTAGTCTCCACCAAGTAGTGAATCACTAAATTTGATTCTGCAATGAACATGATTAGAAAAAGAATAAAAACAAACGGTAGTGGTATAGAGTAGGTCACCGACCATCTATTGTCAGCTTTCCACAGTCCAGTCAATAAATCTCTAGTCTGTTCCTTTCGACAATCGCCATTCAGTTGTATCCAAACCGATGCACAATCGGTGCTCGATATGGGGCATGACCCCTATTGTGTCTTCACTGTGTGCTTGGAATCTCAGGAATTCTTTAGAGGACTTTCATTGGGGGGGGGGGGGTATGTATATACAAGAGGAAAATAGTGTGTTAAAGTATTGTAACACCCTCTGGGATACCCTCTGCCCCATATCGGGCATGGATTGTATTCAATAAAACAAGGAAAATGGGCACACGGGAAAAGTGAAAGAGTTTCACTTGCACGTGGTGGTGTTTTTCTTTCACGTAGCCACCTGGGCTCAATTTCATAGAGCTGCGTTAAGTAGAAAATATTGCTTAACGACTGGCTGCTAAGCAGAAATGAGCAGGATACCAGTCACAAATTGTACATGTGGTATGGTAGTTTGGCTGGTAACCTTATTCTGGTAAGCATCATTTTGTTGTGCTTAGCTACTTTTGTGCTTAAGCAGTCTTGAATTGACCCAGGAGGCATTCCTTCATGACGTAAGACTTTTCACAATGCCTGTTTACGGTTCCCAATTCGTCCGATGAACTTGCCATTATGATACTTTATAAAGTCAAGTAATTGTTTGTACATATGTCCAAATGATGTATAGATTGTAAAAATCCAATGTCGGTTCATGCGCTGCGCCATTATAAGCTTCGTTAAAAGTCGCTGAACTGTGACATGTCAAAGTGCACAGAATTCGTGCATACTCTGCCTTTAGTGAAGGTACGTGGTACTGTAGTAACACAGCAGCTGTCGAACTGCTGTTACTGTTATTCGTGCTGCTTACATTAATAGGCAACAAGCGTCTTGACATAAGGCTAGCTTCCACTCCATTGCACTGGAATCAGTCGCGAGTAGTATGCCACATGCCACGTAAGGTATTGGATCGAGGTTTTGATATTTTAATGGCCAATTTCGCTTAGAAATATATCTCAGGTCGTATGGGGTCACCCTTTGAATGTGATTTGTACAATTCGGCCGGAGCTTTTTTATGGTGCAAGTACCTTACATGTAGCATTTATGGTTCTCCGATTATGATTGTTTTTAATATTAAACGTTGATTAATTGTTATGACGTCATCGATGACGTCATCGCACCAAAACAATTTGGGTGTCATATACATACTACAATCTATATACATAGTAAGTTTCAAGACAATACCCTTTTTGGGATTATGAGAAATGAACGTTGAAATCAGAATTTTGAACTTCCGGTTTCAACCGGAAGCAAAGGTCATATGTGTCACATTGTGTATGTGATTTGCATAATCTGGCAAGAGATTTTTTATTGTGCAAGTATCTTACATGTAGCATTTGTGATTCTCCAATTATGATTTTTCCAAATATTAAACAGTGATTTATTGTTATGACGTCATCGATGACATCATCAAACCGAATTTCACACATAATATTTAAACACAAAGGTCTAAGTATTTGTGAAGTTTTAAGTCTAAAACGTTTATGGTTCATGAGATATGACGAGTTTTCTTTATGTAAGAAAATTCAACTTCCGGTTTTGAGCGGAAGTAAAGGTCACATGGGGTCGTACCTAATGAAAGATTTGTAGAACTGTTCAAGGGCCTTCAGATGATACAGTGATTAAAGGTGTACCATATTTGGTTCATAGGATACAACGTTTCCGCCAAAAAAACCTTAAACGTCCGTTTTCGACCGGAAGTAAAGGTCACATGGGGTCACATTCTGTGTAAGAGTTGTAAACAAATTGTTGAACTTTCATATGAAGCAAAGATCATGTATTTATCATTTATGGTTCTCTAGATATGACGATTTACAGTTTTTCTCATTAATTTTTATTTTAGATGTTATGACGTCGTCGATGAAGTATCGCCCCGAAAAAGTTGCGGTTTCGTCTATACACTAAGGTCTAAGTGCATGATAAGTTTCAAGTCTCTAGGAGTTATACTTTTTGCGAAAATTGCGAGAGAAGGATCTCAGATAAAGTGGAAAAAAAAACACAACAGTAACATTAGGTTTTCGGGCGGAATGCCCGAACACCTAATAACAATAGGTTTTCGGCTTTGAAGGCCGAACACCTAAAAAACAGAACAATAACAATAGGTTTTCGGCTTTGAAGGCCGAACACCTAAAAAAAGAACAATAACAATAGTTTTCGCTTTGAAGGCCGAACACAAAAGTAAACAAAAAAAACAGAACAATAACATAGGTTTTCGGCTGATTGCCGAACACCTAAAAAAAAACCAAAAAACCAATAACAAAGAGGTGTTCGTGCTTGCATTGCACGAACACCTAAAGCACATACTTATCGAAAGCTTTCCCGCTTTTTAAAAGAGTGAAGTGGTAAACTCACCCGAAGTTTCCCTGAGGTATGCAGTTTCAACTTCAGTGTCGTTGAAAGTTCTGTAAAATATTTTAAAATCGCTGAAATCGCCAGCTGGTTTGTACAAAAGTGGACCTCTAGTACTTGTAAACATATTAACATCGTCATAGTTTTCTGGGTGGTCGGCTCCAATTGAAGTTTCCGTTTGAAGCGAGAAACCCCAAATCCCGTTTTTGTAATACTTGGTTCCATCTGCAGCATTGTAGGTGAAACAATGATGGGTCCAGACATCACCAGGAAATAGATCGGAGTGGCCATTTTCATCTCCCAATCCTTTTTATTGATGTCGCCATGGACCATAAATGAAAATTTCCTTGTCATTCTTATAGAGAATCCTCGTGATTCTGGATACTGCCCTCCCGTGGAGAAAATGTATCGATTTAAAGAAGATGGAACACTCCTGTATCTCATCCAGAATGTAGCTGTCAAACCCGACGAACAGCAAGATGGCTCCGAGATGCACTGGTTTGGCGCAGACCCGAACAACAAGTAACCCTCAACATTTCTGTGTGCGCAAAGATGATTTGAGGAGTTGAAACTGTCTGCAGATACAGGGACGGTCTGCTTTACAACTCCCCTCCTGCCGCCTTTACTGGGATAGATTGAGACTATTGGCCCACCGCATGATATCGGATCCTCGTCACTCTCATTTACCTTGCCGCTCAATTCCCAGTGGAAATGGGGGTCCGGAAGTGTGTCTAAAAAGCGGGAAAATAATGTTAAAGTAGTTAGGTAAATTGACAGTATGTTAGTATAGTTAACAAAACATTCGGTAGAGTTATTTTTTGAATTTCTTACGCTTATTTTGCTCTGAACATTGCAAGAAGAATATTATTGACAGTAGAAAATAATGACTTATGTTGCATCAATAAACACCACATTATTCAGTTTTCATGTTTTGCACACAAACTTGTACATTCGCTAATGTAATACACATGTGAACATAAAGGTGCGTTTGTCCCTCAGAGAAGAGCGTTGCTTTTCTGTGTGCAGAGATTCCCTATTTAAACATGTAACAAAAGAGAGAAGACAAAAGTTGTTTTAGACCAACAAAAATGGGGACACGGTTTTAATGCTCAGGAAGATCATACATTTTAATTTTCCCCATTGACAAATCATTTGTGTTCAAATGTGTTTGTAAACACATGTATGGGTAAACTTACACTCTACCCCCCCCCCACGGTCAGAATTGACCCAGATCCGGGACCTTTGTGTGGCAGTATGACCCGGAATATGTGTCAAAATAACCAATAAGGGGATCAAATTTGCGCCTAATCCTGGTTAAAATCAGATTTTGGGGGGATAAGTTTTTAATTTATCCTGACCTCGATGTGGGTCACGTACCAGAATACGGGTCAATTTCGACTGGGAGTTTTTTTTTTAGAGTGTATTAAAAGATTGTTATCGGAATCAAGCGTACCTGAATTGAAACCACGAACCTTTTTGGAAGTAATTACCAGAAATACGCTGTGTGCTGAAAGGCCACATAACATTATGCAGTTTTCTCAGGCTTCAAACCAGGCAAATCTAAATCGTGGATGGAACACCAGTAGTGTATAGTGCCTCTTTAAGAAATGTAAATTAAACCTGCTAATTGGATTATGTAAACAAGGAACCACTCATTTTAAAATGTAACTACAATACCGCCTGGTGTCGGACATTCGAATCTGATCTCATAGTCGAGGCATGTCTCTTGAAAAGGTTGATCCGAGTTTTGACACAAGAGTCCGGCGGCAGGTGTGCAGTTAGAGACCAGAGACTGCCCCGCAGTGACGTGATCAGTGCGGATAAATTTCACGCGGCACTCGGCCTGGGTTGGGCTGACGCAGACCGATGGGTAGGTCTGTCAGGATTTAAAAAAAGGTAAAAAGAAAAATGTAAAAAAAAAGATTCAGAATTTATACAGACTTGCCTAGAATCAATTAATCATTTCGTGCGCTCGAGGGCATTTTGTGCTCGCGAAATCATTTCGTGCTGTCGAAATCTTTTTGTGCACTCGAAATTGTTTATTTCGAGCGCACGAAATGATTTCGATGTTCGAAAAGAGCCTAGTTTTTTTCGGTCGCTCGCCATTGTTTTGTGCGCTCGGATTAATGTATTTCGAGCCCACACAAAAACATGTCTTTCTGGTGCACGAAATTATTTCTTTTAACACTTCACCATCTCGAGTGTATGAAATAACAAACTATTTCTTGGTTCATTTTAAGGGCTCTTTGTCGTTAGTTTAAAACAAAACAATCCAGTGCTTTCTACTTGTGTTTATATATGTGAAGCCAGTGAACATGCTCTTTTCAAAAGAATTTCCATGAGAATAGAATTACTTTTTTTTAACGAAATCAATTAACGAAAGTCTGACTTTTTAAAATAAATTTATAAAACATAACAAGTAGAATCGAACAGCTTATGAGCAATAACAAACTTAAACAGATAAAACAATCAGCCAACAGTGTGAACTGACACATATTTATAACATGTTTAGAATATACTTCATGGTGAAGAATGCCAAATAAAGTAGTTTTAACAAGTAGGAATGGTTAAAACAGAAGGGGTTCCATCCCCTCTCCCAACTAACCGATCTGACTGCAGCGAGTGTCTCGTCATCCGTACCGTCTGCAGGGTCATCAACGCTGAACCAACCCGTCCACGCAGTTGGTGGGACAACAGGAGGTATCGATTCTGCAAAATTGTAAGTCAGTGAAGGTAAATAATAATAATAATTATAATAATAATCGTTCGGTTCAGTGCGTTCAATATATCTGCCTGCAGAGGAAACTCTTAACGAATTGTTTTTCTTAACATTAAGACGGTCTATGCAGGAGGAGGGTACTTGGCAAAAGTTCGCCATACAGATTTGCAAACGAAACGACAATTTTGGTATTCGCCTCTGCAAGCAAATCCAAAAATATGTAAAAAGCAATCTTAGAACCCAACCTTGCAGACGTAATTGTTTTCCCCCGTTCTTTGTTCTGACAAAGTTGTATTTAAAAGATTGTTCCTTTTTGTGACATCAGTCAAGGACATTGTCCCCTCTTTGTGTGGCCACTAAATGTAACCCCGACCAAAACGAAGTCCCATTATGTTCCTTTAATGTGGCCTGGACGTAAGTCCTACTTCCCATAGGAACAGCTGGGCTTGGGAAACAATCGGTTCTGGGCTAATATTTGATACAACATTGGGGTTTTGAATAAGTAAGTCCGGGTTAGATTTAAGTTTCGTGCAATAGGGTGAGGCAGCACATCTTTTACATAGCGGTCGGAGAATTTCTTTCGTGTTATAATTTTACATGTACATTTGCTTCATTCTTACGCCAGAAAACAAACCAGCGACGACAAAAAAGACAACAACAACAAACATACAAACAGGCAAACACCCCAATACCCCCCCAAAAAAAAAAAAAAATAGGGTGAGAAAACACCACAAAACATAAACTACGTCAGACCTTGTACAGTTTGTCAAAAATTGTCTGAGTGTCATTAATTAGAGACGTTGTTTTTCAAATAAGAAAACCAAGCCAAGGTTAACATTTCTTAATAACTAATTTACAATTAATTGAATTTAACTGTTTACGTACCATTTACACACGCTCCTGTTGTAGAATCCATTTGAAGAAAAACACACTGTCAAAGAAACAGCAACAACAATTGTTACAAACATTCATTTCAAACAGCTGAGTCTTGTTTTACCTTTTTCAAATACCTTATTA
>CM063256.1:11831452-11853952 GCA_032158295.1 Pycnopodia helianthoides | reverse complement strand
ATAGACGACACACCCAGAAAGATGTAGATATAATATGTTTATACATTTTATGTCTGGGTAGAAATACTCACAGACAGTTAAAGGTTTTCGAAGGAGAGCATGTTAGAAGTGGGGGTTGGCTTGTTCAACTCAAAGGAGCACAGTGTACGAAAAATGAAAATTATTGAAAGAGTAGGCCCTAGATTGATTGCGCTAAGAAAAAATACGTGAATTTAAATGCGTGTTTTGCTGATTATTATCTTAGTTTTGTTATACTAAAGCTGAATCTGATCGGGAAACTTATTTTCTTGTTTTTTCAAAGGTTAATAGAAATGGGTGTGCAAAATAACAGCTTGCTAGCGGCTGACTTAATGTTCAACTCTTGCCGAACTGTGTTTAAAGGCCCTGTACACTATTGGTAAGATCGAAAAACACAAATGTTCACAGATTCACACATAACTTACATGATTTAAAGTAAGTAATGGTAGAAAGGGTTTCTTAAAATATTTCTGCCTAAAATGCTATCGTTTCTGAGAAATGAATAAAACAATAGTTTTTATCGCGCGCGATAATAAACTCGATGTTTGAAAAACAGAAAACACATAAGGTCTCTTTTCACTAATTTCTCGTGATCTCGATGACCAATTGAGCTCCAATTTTCATAGGTTTGTTATTTCATGCATTTGGTTAATCACAAAAAACATGAACTTTGTTTGCGACTGTTTTGTCAGCTCTACCAATCCTGTATAATACCTTTAAAAGTCAAACATTGACTATTAGGCTACATCGTTAAACTCGATTCTCTCTTCAGGCGATACCTAGCTGGACATCCCAATTTCTCAAAAAAATGTATAAGGCTTTGCAAAAAATAACACACGTGTTTTGCCGAAACAGCTCAATTCTTGGCTTGATGGGTCTTTTAGTACGATTTTTGAAGAAGGGTACTGTTACGCACAAATTTTATGAATTTATGTTTGCTTTTGGTTACGTTTTAGCTTACTTAGTGTGGTTATTGTATCGTTTTCATATTAGTATTTACCAAGGAAACAAGTCCAGCAAGTACCAATAAACAAATAATAAAAAAAACAATCATAATATTTGCAATTTGAAAAAAATGAAGAACCAAAATGTATTAAAAAAAATATTTAAAAAATGCACTAGTCTGACTCACCAATCCAAACGATAGTACGACCACAGCTGAGTCAAGGCACGTCCCCATTGTACCAACCATACAGTGGCAATGATGAAGATATGATGTGACGACTAGTATATCACCATCACGGAAAGAGTAGCAGAGTCAAAACAACCCCAAGGCACTCATCATCGTCACTTCATGTACACAAGTAGGTGATTATAAACAAGTAGACTCTATATATAAGAATGCCCCGATGGATTGGTCAGGAAGATGCGTAAATAACTCAGAACTGTACACTGTGCCGACTGGTTGTCTATTGTGTTATTTTCCCCAAATCCAAGGTATTTTGACTAATTTAAGGGCCTAATCTTCTTCTTTTTATTTCATAAGGGGCCTAATAAATGCATTGGCAACGTGGTGCATGGGTAAAGGAGGATTGTGTGGGTTCAAGTCAAAAACGTTGTTTTTTTTTTTTACCAGAATCAGTCTTCGCGTGTGCGCACTGTGCACTTTTTGCTGTGCAGCCTCTTAAAGGGAAGCGGGTGTGGACGCTAAACATGTTTCCTTTTTTTTTATCTTGCCTAAAAGCCGAGCGTTAGAGTCACAATCTGTATAATGTAGCGGCCATGCGCATGATACACGGCCGAACATCCGCTGCCCATTGGAGTTGGAGTGAATGGCATGCAGAGATTGATAAAGTTTGAAATTTTGCTTTTAGTTGTTTCCTCTTCGTTTTAATAATGTAACTATATGTAACATGAAATTCATCAAGTGAAATATAACTAAGGTAAGTATTGCATTTAGAGGGTAAAATTACATCATGGAAAGTCCATGCACAATTTCTACTTACGCACTTCCAGGTCCATGTCGCAGTGGCAATTGGGTAGATTCCAGTAGATGTCACCTCTCGGCCGGCAAAACGGCTTCGACAGTTTCCAGGTCACCTGCATCATACTCAAACTAAAGAGGGGGAACGAGATAGGCTAGGGACACAACACAATGGACGAGACAGACAGTGGCAGAGACACGACGTAGAGTTTGCCTTAATACTCACCTGTGAATATAGTTCAAGTTATGTTTTTAACTTACCACGGGGGCCGGATATAGTCACATTCGCCTGAGCAGAGCCTCCATTGATGGAGCACGCGTAGTACTCGTCAACGCGCACTGCGTACGCGCTGATGTCCAGGAGCAACAGAAGCCCCCCGTCCGTCGTGCGTTCTTCGTGGATGGTGTGCACGTCATCGTTGGTGAGACGCACTTGATCGTGTTCGGACACTCTGAGCCACTCGGCTTGCTGGACTTGGTCGGCGTCATCCGCGCGGCAGGTCAAGCGAATCGGTTGGCCAGGGATGGGTGCTATGGCGTTGGCTTCAAGTTTTCCCCTGTAAGCTGTATAATTGGAGCCGGATATGATCGATATTCACAAGGCTTTGCAAAAAACAATATAACAATAATGACAATGTGGAAATGAGCAGAAATGTTGAAAGATTGAATCGAAATCAAAAATTCCTTCATTTAGGTTGTATGTCGATTAGTTAGGTAGTTTCTAGTAGGCACGAAAAAAGACAAAATTCTTGCAATCATAACGATCTTAGCCGTCACTTTTTGTATTGATTTTTCCATCATGAAACTGAATAATTGTTACGGGGGGATTTCTCTATGACATACAAAGAACGAAAACTAATACAGGTTAAATTTATGCCATGGACAAATCGTCCTCTGGTATTACTTTTTCTCTCCTTTGGATTAAAGGAATATAAAATAAATAATTGACCTCTGACCTCTAATCTAAAAGAATATCATAACAGCCTTGGCAAGCCCACAAAATCTCACTGGTTTATTTGGTATAATCCCGAGTAGCTGACTATTCTACGTCTCAATTACTGCCCCTTCATTCAGTTTAGCGGACAGTCATTTTTTGAACTCAGAACATACCAAAAAAAGCAAAAAACAACTAAGTAGCTCAAATCTTCGCAAAGGTAAGGTGGATTAAATATTATAAAAAAAAGTGTTTACACTGTAATAAAGTTGTCTAGAATTTACGATGACTTTCCGTAAATAGTAGGCCTACAGCACATTTTTTTTTTTATTTTTTTTATATTATTATTATTATTTAATATTTTTGAGGACACAGTGTTTAATTTAAATACCATTTAGAAAGTGTCTTATTTCATAGGGACCCGTAAATATTGCGGTAAACTTAGTTTAGTTGATTTTAACTGTAGCCTAGTTGTTTGGCACATACGTTGCCAGGAAAGTCATCATGAATCTAATGGAAACTAATTGTAACAGCGCAAGCCACTTCAGAGATCGCGGAGCTCTAAAAAAAAAAAAAAAAAAAAAATACACGAGAAGAGACCATCAAATACAAGAACATTACCGTATTGAGTTTCTACGGTGAGACTGATGACATGTCCCAATA
This sequence comes from Pycnopodia helianthoides, assembly GCA_032158295.1. Lineage (NCBI taxonomy): Eukaryota > Metazoa > Echinodermata > Asteroidea > Forcipulatida > Asteriidae > Pycnopodia > Pycnopodia helianthoides. The sequence continues at coordinate 11,850,413 of CM063256.1, read as the reverse complement.
CTGGCAGAGAGACTGAGCATTCGTAGCGTCCGTCGTCGCGCGCAAAATCGTAGTCTTTCACCGTCAACACAGACATCTTAGTATTACGAACTCCGGAGAGGTTTGTGTTGTAAACCTAAGCAAGAGAGAGAGAGAAACCGGACATTAAACCAATTATCAACCCCATGCCAAAACAATTATACAAGTGTTACGAGCACTTAATACTGTATAGATTTTGTTTGACTGCCAGCCTCGTGTTGCGCTGACCTTTTGCCCTTTAGGTGTACATAAGTGACTCTGTGCATTTGTATTGTATGAGGTATTTTGTATTCAATGTGCGGTGTTGCATTGGATTGGATTAATCAGTATGGGAGATGTTTTTTATTTTACACGTCATCTATAGCATTTGTTGCTTTTATTGAATTGTCTTTTGGTGAATCCTCGTCCTTTGTTAAATAGAGGACCGGCTCTCCTTCCCGTGTCTCTACAGTACTTTCAAGAAAATATCAATAATTCTTTATAAGGTCCGACGCCGCCGCTGTCGTCGTCGTCGTCGTCGTCGTCGTCGTCGTCGTCGTGTTGCTGTTGTTAATGTTATTGTTGTTGTTGTTGTTTTGTTTTACTAATTAAACGTATAATTGAACGTATTTTCGCGCTGGGTATTTTGTAGGGAAGTCATGTCTTGATTTTATTTGGGGAAATTTAATTTTTTGAAACAGTTTATTACAAAACAAAAACTGTAGAAGCAAAATCCAGAAGGGAAACAAATAAATAAGTGATTATTAACTGGTACCTGAAGCCTGCCCATCGATTGCGTCAACTGGTTACCGGTGGGCGTGGCCCAGGCAACACCGGGGGCGGTGTCGGTGTAGTAAACTGCGCATTCCAGTTGGTAGGAGTTGGCCTGCACGTTGTAGTTAGCATTTATCCATCCAGCCTCGATACCAATATCTAAAATAAATTTACAATGTTGCTGGGTTTATGCATCATGGGAAAAAATACAATATAGCTGTCTGACGTAAAGAACGCTTCATCAGAGAGAGAGAGGCTAAGGCTAATTATGTGCAAAGTTGTGTTTCCAGAAAACTGAGAGTGAAATTTTGAATAGGTACTTGAGCAATTTTTTTTTTAGCGGGGATGCTATCTAAAATTTGTTTATAATGTGTTCGTTTATCATTTGAACTAAATTTTGATATTTTTTACACTTTTCAGTTGTTCGTAATTATCGATCAAAAAATTAGGCCCCAACCTCAAGGTTTTGAAAAACTAGCTACACTTCTGCCGTTGACGGCGTGCGTCAAGATGACAACACTGTGACGTCATTTGTGGGATGTTGCTTTGTTATACCTCCATGTTGCAACAAATGCGGCGATACAAAACGGAGCTCCCACAAAACGTGGGGACAAAACGTTCTCTGCGTCCGGAAGAAGGGCGTGTAGAGCTTTCCACCTTGCTTCCGGACACACAACTAAATGTGGTAATGCCCTAACGATGGACTTTAATTCAGAAGATTCATGTTGGGTTTGGGGTTTTTTTCAATAGGGGGAAGAGTGATACGTCTCCATTTTTAATTTGTTTTTGTAAACAAAGTATAATTTAGACAATGTTAATAATTGGTTATAGCTACTTACGTATTGGTGGTATAACAATGGTCTTGGACACACTGGCTCCGTGCACGGCAATCGACGACGCCTCACACACAAACAACACATTGGCCGTGGACGACAAGTGACGAACCTTCAGTACTGATTTTCTCCTGAAGGTGTTGGGAAAGGTCTCGGTGATACCCACCTCTGATGAAGGAGTTACCAGGTGGAAGTGGGCCCCGTCATCCGAGCCATACCAGGTGATGTGTGGGTTACTGCCGGCCTTCGCTAGGCACTCCAACACAACGTCGTAGCTTGCATCATCGGTATTGAGTCTCCGCAGGTAGTGGATGACTAGGTTGGATTCTATAAACCAAATGTGAAAAACATGTTTTTTTTATTAATAAATGTTTCCTTCTGGTACCTTGGAAAATTGGCACTTTATAAAAATACAGTTGTTATGTTTGTATAAATAACAGTCGAGTTATTAATGTGTTTTTTTCTGTAGAAGAGGGTTTGATTGTATTTTCTGATCGAGTAATATTCCAAATTTTGCGTTGACTTGTAGATTTGACTACTGAAACTTTTTAAGAGGAGGCTAGTAGCACTAAGTCATAGCACGTTTGATTTATTTCACGGTTTTCTCCAAATTGTAAGACCCTGGGGGAATCAAAGTCCGTGATATCCTAAACTTTTGTATGGGGATTTTAATGAACTTAAAGGAGCATACCAGTTTACCTTGTACGTACATTTTGTACAGATAATTTTTAGTTCAATCCAGATTTTGATGATATTCAATCAAAATGGCATTAAATACGACCTTATGGCTGGTGCACAAATTCCTCTTTGGAATGTACAGACCAATTTATTGTTGACGACCATTACGATTTTGTTTTATTTTAATTTTGCTCTGAAAGAGTACTTTCTAATAAAATTACAATTTTCACAGTTTTAATGTGAGGTTAGAGACACGTGCAAATCCCCCACTTCCATGAGGACTCGTTCTATTGGAAAATGAGTCTTTAAGATAGGTATAGCGGCTGTTATTAAGCACTAGCAAAGTCATTAATTCCTGATTTACTGTTATTACCGAGGCGTGGGAAAATGAACAACAGAAATAAGAAGGAAAACAACGATTTACATCAACGTACCAGTAGTTTCCTTACGGTAGGATTTTTCAACTTCGGCACTGCTGAAATTCCTGTAGAACATCTTGAAATCGCTGAGATCCCCCTTAGGTTTGTACAAATTGACCGAAGGCGCGTTTCTGGTAAACATGGTAACCTGGTCGAACTCGTTGTAGTATTCACCGTTAATTCTAGTCTCAAGGGTCAACGAGTAAATCCATGTCCCGTTTCTGTAATACGACGTTCCCCCCACTGGATCGTAAGTGAAGCAATGGTGGGTCCAGTCACTGGTAGGAAATGTATCCGACCCCGGGATACTCATCTCCCAGCTTTTATGGTCAGTATTGCCGTGGACCCAAATACCAAACTTGTCGGTGGTGTGGATGGACAGCCCCGATGAAGTGGAAGACTGCCCTCCTGTGGAGAAGATGTACTTTGTTTTGTTGTTCGCATCCCTCATGTATCGCATCCAGAAGGTGATCGTCCAGCCAGAGGTGCAGCAGGCCGTATCGGCGATGCACTTGCCCGTAGCTGCTCCGTAGTTGATGATCCCGTCGCCCTTGTATCTCCGGACAGCGCAGAGATGATCGGAGGAGTCGTAGCTGTCCGCCACGGAGAGATTGCCTCGCTCCATGGCTCCTACCATGCCGCCAAAAGTCGGGTAGATTGAAGCCACCGTGCCCCTTGAATTACAGGTCAACGGTTCACCGGAGTCTGCTGAGGCCTTGGTGCTCAGATCCCAAAAGAAATGCGGTTCGGGGAGTGCATCTATGAAGCGTTGGAAAATGTGTAAGAATAAATTTCAAGTGTGAAGTCCAAATTAAATTGTCATGACTTGCGGCAACTGTAATGAATTTAAGACATTGAGAAGACGGCTTAGTTTTGCAACTCGAAGAAGACTTCACAAAAATAATAATGAATTCATTAAAATGAATGTTCATGTCGGCCTTTGGTCGGATTTGAATTGAAAACACTTCACCGATATGCTGGCAAAAGCTGACAGTATATCGACAGATTGTATGCATTTGTATGTCACAAAACAGTAAACCTAGTTTTTGCAACGATGACAGGCAGAAAGAGATCGCCACCATGTACCTTTTTGCATTCATCATTTTTAACTCTAATCCAAAGAGAGGCTGGCAGGACTCCATAGTCTGGTATCTTTTTTCTAGTGTTAGTCACTATCCACGATTTCAACTTACACCGATGAGATTTAGCAGATACAATGGATACATGATACTTATAAACAACTCAGTGTTGTTGTTCAGTACTTTTCAGTCGAGTGCCAAGTACTGCTGAGTACTTGGGTGGCCGAGTAGTACCCGATTAGGAGTACGTGTGCCAACCATCCTGAAAGTAGAGATACCAAGTCCAACCGAGTCCTTGGATAGCAAGGAAGGATGCAAGCAAGTACGAGTACTTTGTAAAGAGTAACATTGCAAAATGGGGTTATCAACCAACACATTTATTGCTAGCCGAGTACGAGTACGTGTGCCATCGAATACGAGTACAAGTGTCCGAGTACCAAGTATTCTGAAAGTAGAGATACCAAGTCCAACCGAGGGACGAGTGCAAGCAAGTACGAGTACTTTGTAAATAGCAATACTGCAAAAAGAGTATCAACCAACACAATTATTGCTAGCCGATTACGAGTACGTGTGCCATCGAATACGAGTACAAAAGTCCGAGTACCAACTATTCTGAAAGTAGAGATACCAATTCCAACCGAGTCCTTGCTAAGAACGAGTGCAAGCAAGTACGAGTACTTTGTAGAGAGCAAAACTGCAAAAAGGGGTATCACCCAACACATTTATTGCTAGCCGAGTACGAGTAAGTGTGCCATCGAATACGAGTACAAGTGTCCGAGTACCAACCATTCTGAAAGTAGAGATACCAAGTCAACCGAGTCCTTGGATAGCAAGGAAGGATGCAAGCAAGTACGAGTACTTTGTAAAGAGTAACATTGCAAAATGGGGTTATCAACCAACACATTTATTGCTAGCCGAGTACGAGTACGTGTGCCATCGAATACGAGTACAAGTGTCCGAGTACCAAGTATTCTGAAAGTAGAGATACCAAGTCCAACCGAGGGATGAGTGCAAGCAAGTACGAGTACTTTGTAAATAGCAATACTGCAAAAAGAGTATCAACCAACACAATTATTGCTAGCCGATTACGAGTACGTGTGCCATCGAATACGAGTACAAAAGTCCGAGTACCAACTATTCTGAAAGTAGAGATACCAATTCCAACCGAGTCCTTGCTAAGAACGAGTGCAAGCAAGTACGAGTACTTTGTAGAGAGCAAAACTGCAAAAAGGGGTATCAACCAACACATTTATTGCTAGCCGAGTACGAGTACGTGTGCCATCGAATACGAGTACAAGTGTCCGAGTCCCAAGTATTCTGAAAGTAGAGATACCAAGTCCAACCGAGTCCTTGGATAGCAAGGACGGATGCAAGCAAGTACGAGTACTTTGTAAAGAGTAACATTGCAAAATGGGGTTATCAACCAACACATTCATTGCTAGCCGAGTACGAGTACGAGTACGAGTACCATCAAAATCGAGTACAAGTGTCCGAGTACCTAGTATTCTGAAAGTAGAGATACCAAGTCCAACCGAGTCCTTGGATAGCAAGGACGAGTGCAAGCAAGTACGAGTACTTTGTAAAGAGTAACATTGCAAAATAGGGTATCAACCAGCACATTTATTACTAGCCGATTACGAGTACGTGTGCCATCGAATACGAGTACAAGTGTCCGAGTACCAACCATTCTGAAAGTAGAGATACCAAGTCCAACCGAGTCCTTGGATAGCAAGGACGAGTGCAAGCAAGTACGAGTACTTTGTAAAGTGGAACATTGCAAAATGGGGTATCAACCAACACATTTATTGCTAGCCGAGTACGAGTACGGGTACCATCAAAAACGGTGCTCGTGTAGTACTCGAGTACGAGTAGCTGTGCATGGGTGTTAAGGATGGCTCCGAACGTAAAGTATGTTGTGGATATTTCACGGTAACCGGTCATCACTTATCAAATAAAACCCAGAGACTCGTTTGGAATCGTAATCGGTAATATAATTTGTCCCCCAAAATGCCTACGAGTTTTACCGTGAGGTGTTGGACACAGAAATCTGATCTCGTAGTCCAGGCACAGCTCCTGGGTGGGTTGGTCCGTGTCTCGGCACATGAGTCCGGCGTCGGGCGTGCAAGCGGGGGCTAGATTCTGTCCGGGAGTGTCGAAGGCAGTGTGGATGTATTTCACGCGGCATTGGATCTGATTTGGGCTCTGACACACAGAGGGTGATACCTGTAAAAAATCAAACATTTACAAAAATAAGTTACGTTTTTTTTTTTATTGTAAACAAAAAACCTGCTTTTTAATCACAAGAAAATCAAAACAATCGGAGAACAAAGACAAATCCTCGGTTTATCTGGTCTTTGTCTTTACCCTCACAACAAACATCAATTAGTGTGTGTATGAGTTTGTAGTGACATTCAAACCGAGGACTTACAACAAAAGGGACAATAGGTCCAAGTTTGCTATCACAAAGGAAAACAATGGGGTCCACGTTTGTCAGGACAAAGAGTTGAACAAAGGAGGGTCCACGATTGGAGGTCATTACACACTGGTTTGTGTGCGTGTGGGTTATATTTAAGTAATTTCGGACTATAATCGAGTGTCCATTTACATATTTAGTTGGTTATAACTTGTGTTGTTACGTTTAAAGATTTTGTTGCTTATAATAGCAGAAAGCGTATAGTGGGAAGGTACGACTACGACATCGTTCCCATTTATTAAATAAATGAGTAATCAGTTTCAAATGTCGGGGGAAAAACCCAAGATTTTTCCCTTTACAAAAATAAATTCGGTGAAGAGTTTCCAAGAGGCCTTCGACGACTAAATCGGTATTTGCATTTTGGGGGAAAAAATCAAATTGGAAGCACTATAAAATGTTTAGAAAGAAAACACAACCTTGGACAACGAACTGACTTACCAATCTGACTGCTTCGAGTGTCTCGTCATCCGTACCGTCTCTAGGGTCATCAACGCTGATCCATGCAGTCCATGTACTTGGTGGGACAACTGGGGGCATCGGGGACTCTTTATTTGGATAAAATACACAATGAAGAGCTTACAAACCAGTTGTCGTTGTTGATGGGTTTGCTGTTGTTGTTTTGTTTGTTTTTGTTCGTTAGGTTTGTTGTTGTTGTTGGTGGTGGTGTTTTTTTTTTTTTTTTTTGGGGGGGGGGTAGGGAATCTTGTTAGGGAGCTCATGTTCACAGCTATTACATTTTCTAAAGGAGATTTCAATGTGGTGTACCCAACGTGTAATATATAGATTCTGTATATTAATATAAGCCTAAATTTTCACTTTTAACTAACACTCTAATCATTCAACACTCACCATCAATGCAATCGCCCGATGCAGTCAAGATCTGCAGCAAAATGCTCTGAAATTAAGACAAACAATCACAATATTGTATTATTATAGAAAGTCAGACGGCGACGCGACTAACAAAAGTTGAGGCAGCGGAGATCAACAGGAGTATCAACGGAGTACTTTGTTTTGTTTTAAAATACATAAATGCTATAAAAAAAAGCCTGACAGACTCAATGCACATTCGGAAGACACCGTTGAAAATATTCATGATAATACAACCCTCAGAATAGACTGTGCAAGACTCGCCTGTATTCAAACGTTGCCTTGGATTGGGCTATCTGGGCTATAAAAAGCATTCGTTATGAATTGAACATGGTTGGAAAGGTGTTTTAAAAGTAGAATATACAGCATGCCTCGAAATTGTGTGGTTTTCCTTTACTTCGTGAACTAACACGGTCCACCATTTTGTAGAACCACATTTTTGACTCCACATAATGGCGGACCGTGCTAGTTCAATAAGTTCAACGGCCTCTGGTCGTAATATTGCCTTGCCCAAAAAATAAAATAAATGAAAAATAAAGACTGAGAGAGAACAAAGAAAACCACTTTGAAGTCAACACTTACCAAACAAATGACAAATGCGTCCATCTGATCTCCCGTTGCTCTGGAGCAGAGAATGCAAACAAACAAATGCCTCCGCTCTCCCCGTTTCTGTACGGTTTTGTTTTTGATGGTGAACAGAGTCTCAGTAGAGATGTGTAGTCTCTGAAACAAGGCGGTCCGTCTCGGACTTAGATTGACTGTACATTCGTCGATGTGTTATAACTTCACCACGCGGGTGCCCGACTTCGTGCACATGCGCTCTTAACTAAACTTGACAATCAGTGACCGTCTGGGCATGTCAATTCACCGCGGATTGCAATCGAGGCGAGATAATGAATCAAGAAAACAAAGTACATGTAATTTGTAAAAATGGGTCTGACTCGTCCCTTCCTTCCTTCCTTAAACGTCCTCGGTTCAAGCAACAATCAGACAATTTAAAAAAGGGTGCATTTTCGTCAATCAGTTGGTCCATACGTTTCCAGTCATCGATACATCATAAAGTTCATATTAGTATTAGCGAACGGAGACAATAAAACTGCCCCTATTTGTAACGAACGGGGTTTCCCTTGAGCGGGTCAAGTCGATAATGGCAACCCATTATCGGCTTGTGAAGTCACGCCTCCCTAAAAACATTTGGGGCACTTCGTGGTAAACGAAATTGAGCAAGCCTTCAATATAGGCCTACTCGCTAATAAATTGCTAATCAAGCATAAACCAACAAAGTATAGCCTATCGTAGTGTACGGTAAAACAAGAGGAGCAGACGCGCCGTCCTGAGTTTTCAGTTCGTTCCTCATTTCTTTGAGTTTTTCATGAACACATTATTGCCGTATCAAGACAAGGGGACAAAGTGTTCAGTGTGAGCGGCTTGGGTAAAAAAAAAGGATGCTCATAGCGTAAACAAGAAAAGGGTAAAGGGTGGTATTAAACATGCGTACAATCCGCACAAGTAAATACTTAATAAAGATGTACGATTAGCTCCTTTAAAGCCAAACATCGACGCCCGTGTCCACTTATAGTAAGGCTGTTTCCTCTCGAGTATAACCAATACATAATATCCGAATAAGGTTTGCAATATTTGATTTATTAGACGTAGAACATTGTGGTGGTATTTACCGCGCAAAACACCGCAATTGCAAGTGAGGAGAAGACGAGAAGAGCCACCACCAATGAAGAGATCGAATATAAATACGGACCTTCTTAAATCAACTTCGTCCCCAGGGGTGATCGATCTCGCCGCGCCATTTTCTTCCAGCATGCCTTGCTCGCGAGGTATCGATACGGCGCTCTGCCCATGGTACCGAGGCTGCTTCTTAATGAATTCAATGTAGCCCTTGTGCTACACCCGAGACCCCCCCCTCCATCTCCACTGGTGTGACTTTCAACGTATTTTTCCATCCTCCTGTACTGACCACGTGCTGCACATGTACATCATTGGTAATTGTCTACGACCGGTATCTGCACTGTATGTGACGCAGCATATACATGAAAGTCTATGCTCAGTCGGTCATCGCAGTTTTTTGTTTTCACTGTTTTCAAACATCGGATTTTATCACCGTGATTACTCATTTCCCAAAAACTATAGCATTTCAAGCAAAACTATTTCAAGGGAAGTTTTCCCACTATGATCATCTTTATACCATGCAAGTAATGTGCAAATCTGTGAACATTTATATTGTCAACCTTACCAATGTTGTACACACCCTTTAAGTTCAAAGTTTTATATATTTGTCCACTTACGGAGTTCTATGCCAAGAACCACTATAATTATGATAGTCTACACTGTGTTGTCAAAGGCGACTGCAACTCCGAAAATGCTTGCCACAAATGTTGATGCATTACAAAGACACGAAGTTCAAGAATGGTGGATAATGTTTGCAAAGTGATAACGTCGAATTCTTGACCAACGCTTGGGGGGGGGGGGGACCTGGGGTGGTCAGAGAGTAAACACTATTTTTTTTTTTTTAATAATACAAGAACTAAAATTCTGTGGTTTTTTTTTGCGCAGTCAACATTTTTATATACGGAAACATTTGCTAAATGTGCAAACTGCACTGAGAAAATATAGAAACATATCTATTTTGTATTTTTGTTTGTTATATTTAGATTTTAGATTTTAAACAAATATTGTGTCCTTTTTAGACACTGGTTCACACCGACGACTGGTACTCCTCTTTTGCACGTAGAGCCGTCGATATTCATGTCTACGATGTCCCAGAAGTGCCAACAAAGAAATATTTATATTAATTAGGCCTATATTTTCTTGACTAATTTACGCGTGTGACCTACAACAAATAAATTAAACAAAATTCTATATAAAACAGTTACAGTATAGGCTCTGTTCAATTACTTAATTAAGTTAATTATATTAGGCCTGCCTGTTCTAGACTACGCATATTAATATATAACAAATTAATTCTAACAAATTTGATTAACATTAAAAGTAGGCTACATTCTATTCAAATACATAAATAAAATTTGTACAAACCACCGGTCGGCCAACTAGTTTAATACATATTTTGTGTACTAATATATAGCATCAAAAACAAACGTGCTACTTATTACATGGGTCAGGCCGCCCCTTGGGGGAACCGGGGATCCGGGAAAATCTAAACCGGGAGTTTTGGGAGTGAAAGTCAAACATCTCCACAGGGAGTTCTCTTTTTTACGCACGATTCACACAGCGCCAGTTTATCTCTAAAATAGCTCAGTCTCTTTTGACCATGTTACTGGGTTATCATCTATCGAAGTTGGGGGATGTGTTTTTCGAGAGTGCGTAATTGTAATTACTTAAAGGAACATTACAAAATTGGTAAGAAAAAAACCAACTTGTAAAATATACTTTTTGATCAAAGATTTACATAAAACTTACACGGTCTAATGATGATGATAGTATAAAAACATCCCTTGAAATATTTCTGTCTGAAATGCCATATTTGATGAGAAATGAATAAACTAATTTTCCGATTGGAGTTTATCGCTCAGTGAGCGTTTTATTCATTTGTTGAACCTATATGATTTCACGCAAATGTGTAATCGGTTTTCACTATTTTTATCGTGACCCAGATGGCCGATCGATCTCAAACTTCTACAGGTTTGTCAGTTTATGTATATGGTGGATTATATAAAGTGCTTACACTGCCAGCAACTGTTTTGTTAGCAAAAACCAATTCTGTAATGTTCCTTTAAGAGAGTGACGGTCATTCAAAACCACTATGACGACATTCAATCCAAAATTAATTGAACTTTGTGCGGTCAGTTTCCCTTGTGGTTTATTAATTGAAATAATTCGCATCCTCTTAAGGTGATGCCTCTGGTGCCGCTTCCCAAGGTTGTATCCTAAACTTGGGTGTGATCCCTGGCTAGGCCCTATACAGCAGTTACAGGTTGTATGGTTTCTGACTGGTACCCCTAAACAAAAATAGGGAGACCGCCGACATTAGGGCTAGATAGCTCAGTTGGTGGAGTGTCTGCACGTTTCCGGAGGTCGCAGGTTCAAATCCCGCTATAACAAAATTTGTCTTTGTTTAACACCAAACTTCGTTCAAAACATCAAACAATACACGGTCGAAGTTATGCAGATAAAATCGTAACCAAACTTATCCATCACAATTATCTCTAAAAGCTTTTAAAAGGCGATTAATTTTTCTATTTTTTTAAATGTCGTCCCCGCCGACTGGGGTGATAGCCAGATCAATCTCTGCCTGGATGTGGTTTGATTGACGGTAGTCCAAACCGTTAAGTCCAGCGTGAAGCTCACAAAGTTCCGATCTAACTGGCCTCAGAGGTTGAACCGAAATAAACCTTCACAGTAAACCAAAATAAAAATCAGTTACTTGAAATCACAGATATGGCGTTTCTAATAACAGTTTGAATGTTTACGTTTAAGGAACAACAGTGCACGTTCAACATAAAGGGGGCTGGCCTGGTATTCTTACTTTTTCTTGACGTAGAAGCCGATCGCTGATACAGAGATGACAACGATGACGGTACAAATGATGACGGGAACCAACCAAAGCAAGTTTTCTGAAAACAAAAAATAATACAGAAACAGTTGACGTTAACACAAATTTTCGAATTTCCATCACGGACCTTGTGTACAAGATTGTCAATAAAGAAGTCCATATATAGTCCTGCGTCCATCTTTGTTTACAGTCCATTCAGACGCGCATAACGAAAACGAGGCTGATGAAAGGTCAAACATCCAGGTCCCTTTTCAATATTTATGATACATAAAAATGACATTAATTTTAACAATCATTTCAGGGGTATCTTTGTAAGGAAAACGTATGGTAAAGCGACACTGTTGTTTCTATCTGCTTTTTAAAAGTCTTCACGGTCTAAAGGTTTTTTTTTAGCAAAGAAGAGCTGATGTACGAAGAAGAGGGCCGTAGAAATGAACGTCAGCTATAGGAATGACAGAAAACGGCCTTTAACCAATTTCAACAGGTGCGTTTGGAGAACATAATTTTTGTTTCATTATATGGGATTTACTATAAGTGCCTGATTGACCACCGGAAATTGTACAAATGAAGAAGATATTCTCGGTTCTACATAATTCTTTAAATAAACAAAACAGAAATAATATGAAAATTTGAATTAGTGAGGAGAACGTGTCCTCAGCTCAACTTAATTGATTTCAACGGAAATGCATCAGTTAAAATATCCAATACTGATCTGAAAAAAAAACAACAAAACAATTCATACCAGTTGGAACTACCGGGGTCCTATCAATCAACCTCATCTGGGAAATTGAATTATTCGCAGTTGTTACACGCCCTTCGTTGGATCCATCTGACGTCATCGGTTTCAGCGTAGTCGGTGGTGACGTGACTTCAGTTGACGGTTGTTTCGTTTCAACACGGTCCTTCACCTGTGGTGTGGTCACTTTGTGAGGTGATTGGGGTTTCTCCGTGGTATCGAAGTTATGCTCTATACAAATAAATGGATACTAATTATTTCAAATATAAAGTAATAAACCCCAAGGGAACCGACTGTGTAAATTGTAAGTACATTGGGTTTAACCAAAGCAAAATTGACCGGAGCGGGACTTAAACCTGGTAGAATATGTTTACTGTCACGTGACCCTCGTATGGAATAACGACACTGCACATTCTGATCTAGTACTTTGAGAGAGCACATCCACTCCAACAACCTATATAAAAATCCTGCAAAAAAACTTAGGCTAGAAGAAATAAGGACAGAATAAAATAATAAAATAGAGAAAGAAGACGATTGAGAGACACAGACCTTGTGTTATTGTCCCTAATTCACTTCATACTTACCTAGCGACCCGCTTAATGCCACAACCGCAGTCGCCGTGCGGTTATTGATAGAGCATGCGTAGTACCCGTCATACGTTGCGGAATAACTGCTTATATCTAGGTACAGGTGAAATAATCCTCCGGTGCGGGTTTCGTGAATGGTGTGAGATGCGTCATTGGCTAGCGTCACCTCATCGGTGCTGGTGACTCTCAGCCAATTGGCGTGGTAGACGGTAGTGACGTCACTAGCTTCGCAGGTGAGGCGAGCTTGTTGGCCTGTGACTGGTTTTGTCGCACTAGCTCGGACCGTACCCTGGTAAGCTATGTTCAAAGAAAACGACAACAGTTAGATGTAGTTTTGATTTGAGGTATGGTGCGTGGGTTTTATGAGATTGTAAAGATATTTTTTTATTTTATTATCATTTTTTTAAAATGATGTTGGCATCCCCTATGAATAAGCAAAGTTAAAGGATTTGTTCAAAACAGGCAACCATATTCCAACATCTGGTACACAATAATTATTAACAAACATACCGAGAGCCAGTTATACAACAAAGAGTGCATTAGTTTCAGGATTGTTTTGTTATATCTTGTTAAGAGCACCTTACACCGCACATAAACAAAACCGCAAGTGTCAATCATTCTGTATGCGTAAGACCTTTGACCCCCTTGGGCGGTGCTTAACCGTTTACGAACGGGTGAATGATTGTTTTCGAAAATTAATTTCGGGATGGCGACATTGGTTGAAAAACCGCTGGAAATTCAAAATAAGTTTAAGTACTTTCCATAAATAATTATAAATTTGTTACTTACGGGCTTGGGAGATTTCGGACGGGACACAATAACTCAAGACTGGTGGAAGCTACAAGACTTCTGTTATTTTTTTTTACAAATCGCAGGAGGAGCGTGTTGAGAGAGTTTGTTTTTCAACCGAGTACAGTGAAGAGCTGATTTTTATTCCGGAAGGGACATTTTCAAACGAAATCTTTAATTCGGTATTAGAAACTTCTTTTCTATTTTGTTCCGCTGCAGGAGGAAAGTCTCTTCACCCAATTTCCCGTTACAATTTTCCGCGGGCTGTCTGTTGCCATGCAATGCACCTACATCTGTCCATCTTCTATTTTGTCTCCTTTCTGGTTTGGTTTCTTGTAGTCAAATTATTAGTTATTTTGCTTATTCACCCGTTTTTTGTACCAGTTGACCCTGCCCCTTCTCTACTTCTCAGAAATATGATTGGTTCTTTAGATCCCATTTTTGTCTCCCATATCAATAAACAAATCTAATCATAAGTGGCAGAGGATATAATGTGTTGCTATTGTGGTGATAGTGATATCTGAAAGCTGCTTTCTCAAGCAAGGACAATCATTTTCTGGTGCTTTAGGAAGCTGAATCCCGTACCCGTCCCCATATTTTGTTTGTCATTTTTTACCGTAAAGAGTTGTAAGCGTTGCACTGACTGATTCCCCGGTCACGTCCAGTTTTGCGGTGCACACGTAGTCACCATCATCCTCAACGTGGTTGTACTGATGCACCAGTAGCAAATATCGCTTGGTCAGAATTCCAACTTGTGAGGCTAAATATTGAATCTTGTATACATAGAAAATAAGAACAGATTCGTCCATTAGTCCCATTCGTCAACAGTAACAACTTCCAAACATGTGACCTTTCCGAAACCGCGGCTTTGGATTACAGGCTCCGGCTTGGGCTCCGTCAATCATTTTGAAAACATTCGCTTTCCGCTACGGGACTTCAAACAGGCGGACGGTGATGAAGCCGGAGGCGAAGCCTAAAGGCTCGGTTTCGAATGGTCTTACAGTTTGGGAACTTCTTTATTGATCATGATTTGATAGTTGTTTGAAACTCAATTTGAAACAATATGTAAAACAATTCGCAAAATTCAGTTTAGCTCTTAGTTCAAAATCATAAATTTGCAAGCACAAAATACAAGTTTTTGAGCATGGTTTTAAAATTACATGGTCCCCGAGTTACATCGAAAGAGTTTTCCTCAGACCGAATATTGTCAGATATGAAACGAAAAACATACACAAACTTTGGCATAATATGCCACGGAAAAAGTACAGGTGACATGCAAAGTATTTCTAAATGGACGTAAAATATAAATGTCGGGATTCCGACAATAATTCGTTTTTTGCTTTAAAAGAAATAAATTATTATTTCATTGGCAGATTGTTTTGTGCAATACCGCTTATGAAAGCATAACCAAATCTATAAAAAATAGCTGTTTATAATTTAAATACAACTTTTCGGGTCAAACCAGCCACATCGGACCTATCGTCTTTACGTTGTACTCAGTAAGCAACAGAGAGGGTTTACAACTGACAACTTAATACAAAGCCACCCAATCAATTCACCTCATATCTTCCGGTCGTCTTATTCACTAAACCACCGCTGGGAGTTGACCACGTCACGTTAGGAACGAGATTCGAGTAGAACACTTCGCAATTCAACCGGTAGGTATTCGTGTTTTCGTCGTAGATGGCGCTTTGTTGTCCAATTCTCACACCAGTCTCTGAGGAATTGGGAACATTGAGTCAAAGAACAAAATTGAGGAGATAATCGAGGTAAAAGTATTCACATTAAGCCACCCTCGGTACTATCTTATTGCGTTTGGAATACAGACCGACGGTATTGGGTTTGGTTCGATGTGGGTACAATTACGGGTGCGTTCGATTAGCCACTAAACTCAGTCAAATCCTGTTGGGTCTCGCCGCCCCGGTCAATGGTGGCTCTCATTTATGCGGTCTGCGTTACATCTCTCAAATTGGCAACAGCTAGAAAACAATGAGTGATGGCGAAAGGAACAGTTTTGTTGCTATTTCGTTTTTGTTTGTTTGTGTAATTGGACATTTTGAAACAAGTCAATTCAATATCCATTGCGCGGTCAGAGCTCCAGGTGAGGTTCACTGAGCGGGGAGAGGGGGTTGGGGTGGGAGATGGGGTAGAGTATGTTGGCCTAGATGTGTTCAGTCGGTTAAGCCACGCCAAGAGCTGTTGAACGTGAAACTCCCGTTCCATTATGGGACTGAACTGTTTCCATTGTGCGCTTTATGCCTGAATCTCTTCGTGGATTCAAAACAAGATCGAATAATGATTATTGATATGCGAAACTGCAAGGTTAAATTATTTTACAAACTCAACTTTAATACAAAAGAACACGTCCTTTGTTGAGCCCTGCGATGCCATGTATTGTTAAACTGTCTTCGGACGCCCTACAGAACAGCAGCGTGCAGTACGTTGGGAAAACCTGTATACCTCCTTTACTTTGTTGATTTCATACTTTTTTTCAAAGCCAATAACCTTTCAAAACGTTGTAGAGATAGTTTGGCACAAAAAAAATTAATAGTAATGTTTTCAATTTTTTTTTAATGATTAGGTTTTTACATTGTAAACCTCGCAATTTCTGTTGTACACTACACTATATAAAAAATGTCTTATAACTTGGGTTCGGAGTCCATGGGTCATACTGCCGAAAGGGTCATAGGCCATGTCAACCAGGCCTGTTTGAGGTTAGAATTTGTAGGGTTTAACCTTTTTTACCCCAAAATGAACAAGTAATGATAACAAAAGTATATAACTTTATTAAAAAAGGAACCAGTAAGGATTGTTTGGTTCGTGACGTCATGCACCCAGTTCAGACCCGACTGACTCTGCTCCACAAACAGGTTACTTGAGTCTGACCCGGGTGAGTCACAGCAATGACGTCAAATTAAGCTACTCGAAGGCACTGGGGGCCAGACCTGGGTCGACCCAGGAAAGTTATGGGCAATCTGGGCAAAACGTCGAGCTACATTCATGGGTTTTACGCCCTAAACTTTAAATAAAGTATGTTAATTTCATCGTGTAAACTAATCGATGGTACTGAGTTAAACAAGGTGTTGTTTTGTTTGTTTGTTTGTTTGTTTTATTTTTTTAAGAACAAAAAAAAACATCTTTCTGAAGACGAGTGGACCTCAATGTTTGATATTATTTCTTACAAAACTTTCCGTGGTTTAATGACGCTGAACACTTACTGCCTTTCACGACCGTGACGGCCCTGGCAGTGTCAGAGTTCACGTGACATGCGTACTCCCCTTCATCGGTTTTAGCGAATTGCTTTATTGTAAGAGTTGAATCCCAGTGAGTAGCGCTATTCTCTGTGTTCACTGTGTCGAACTTCCCGCCGGGATCGATTGGGTTGAACGCTTCGTTCGAGCCTTTAGGGCGGTTGCTCCACTCTATGACGTAAATGTCGTCACCGGAAGCTGTACACGTCATGCTTACGTCGCTGCCCAAATATACAGGCGAGTCAGCGATTAGAGACACGGAGCCTTTGAAGCCTGTGATGATAATGACAAAACACCAAGCAGTTGCTTTACATCTTCACGTGATCAGAAATTGTGCGCAAATTGATCCATCATTCTAAAACTGTCAAATTGTTGAGATCAGTCGGCTGCAACACTGTCCATGGAGGGGGGACTTAGAATTCAACTTATTTTGTTTGACAAGTGGTTGCTTGGTTTTCCAACACAGGTTTTTGTAAACCAACACGTAATTTCTTTTCTCATAGTATTATATCAACGAAGACACTTATACAGAGTCCTTAATTTTTTTCAAAGTTTCTCGAAGTTTCCTTTAAAAGCCGTCATTTATAATAGTTTCAGAATGATTCTTCTAGTCAAATTATTTGAACAAAAATGCCGACTTACTGTATTGTGTGTAAATGCGTTCCACCACGGTATCAATTCCCGCAGAGGCCTTGCAGGAGAACTCCACGCTGTCATTGGCTGGCTGGAAGCCAATCAGGCTCAATACAAATACCTTGGTGGGGAACACGCCATCTTCTTCAGAGATTTGAAAGACGCCCTCTGCTGCAGAGATTGGTACATTATCAGCCAGCCACGTAACACTGGGTAGTAGGGGGTAGTGCTCAGCTTGGCAGGTGAAGGTGAAGTCATTTGTAATGACGTCATACGTTTTAGTTAGTCCTATGATTCTTAAAGTAGACTCTGCAATCAATGAAAGGAAACTGTGAAGTTCGAATTTTTTACTGTTCTATAAGCCATGCACCCAAAAAATTTATTTTTTTAATAGAATTAAATTTTGAGGTTTTATCCTATTAACTTGCAGCTGAGAAGCTGAATTACGAAAGACGTATTTTGGCAGCTAGCCACAACGACCCACACGTTGACCCCGGAGCGAAGCCAGAGTTCGAAGTATTTGGGGGCCAGGAAGAACAACCGCGTGCACAGGAGAGAACCAGCTCACTTACTCTACACACATGTTTGGTCATGGCCGGGCATCGAACCAAAGCCACAGTTGTGAGATGCGCTTTACTCACTATAACCGCCATTGGATTGTATATAACCTTGATTTAAGGGTACCGCAAATTATGTGAATGATTTTGGAGATGGTGGACTCATTTCGAAATATAAATGTTTTAGTGTACAACCAGAAGGATTAATGTTGCTACCGGAGTGGTGGGGGAGTTTAATACCCTCCACCCCCTCCCAAATGCTGGATACTCCATGTATAAGCTCACAGCATTGGATGAAGATCAGAACTGTTGGCCTTAAGTCCAAAAATGTTAATACACGAACCTCCTACGGCACAGCCATAGATCTCCACCTTCATCATGATCTCACTACCTTGCCAAAGTGTTGGTTTAAAACGGAGGAACCTAGTAGTGATGTTAGGATCCAGAGTATGGTAACTTGCTTTACCTCCATCTATAGCAGTTACGATGTGAAGGGGTTGCTGAAAAAAGACATGGTAACAAGAGACCTTATGAATTGACATCATCACGCCGCCATCTTAGAAGTAAAACAATGATTCAACAATGGAAAACGCACATCTATATATGCGCAGCACGCAGGATGGGCCAATGAGCAACCTTCTTTTGACCTCTAGCCGAGGGCGCCCTACTCAGATGACGTCATATGCATTAGGTCCATTGCGGCGTTAGTATTGTAATGTGATGAATCAGATTTGTTGAATCAATATTGATGTTTTTGTGTTTT
>CM063256.1:11608952-11826452 GCA_032158295.1 Pycnopodia helianthoides | reverse complement strand
GGAGCATGGTCGATCTAGTCAATTCGAGAGCATACGTCACACACTGTCACACTGTTTCTGGTTAGTCTAGTCACTTTAGTCGCCCACCCGAACTTTCTCATAGCAATTGATAAAGGATATTTGACATAATCGTGACGTCAGAACCGTGGTGCCATCTACATGTTAGTATCTAGTAATATTGTAAGTTACATCGTTCTAGCACGTTCTAATTTTGAGTTGTTTTGCTTTTAAGGAGAGTTCGTGGGGGGAAGGGAAACAAATAAATAAAAAGGTAGTCGACCTCATTGGTCCGAACACCTAAAATTTGTAATGTTAGAGAGAGAAAGTAAAGGCAAAAGACCACATTATGATAAGTGATGAATTATGACGAACTAAGATGAACTTTTGTGAAGTATACTCACACTCTGGACACAAGTACCGAACCTTGTAGTCATAACATGATTGACCGTCTGCACTACTCTGAGCAGCACCTCGGCAATCTAAACCAGATGATACCGTGCAGTTGATGTCAAGAATCTGCCCAGTCTGATAGGACGGTATGTCGTCATAAAGTGTACGGCACTGAATGTCACTCGGGTATTCGCAGAGCAAATCAAAATCCTTTGAAATGGGTTGGGGAAAAAAATGAAACTTGACATAACCAACGCAAGGTGCTGCCTTTATTTGGGGGATAAAACTACTGTTATTAATTTAAGAAGTATATTTTAAATGTCACTGTTTGATTTCAAATGATTCTGGAGGATGCCATGCTGGGTTATTTGGTGCACCAACTTTGAGACAAATCTGTCATAGAAGGTGTTCACCCGATAAGACGATAACCTAAACTACATGTATATAAATAATCCAAGTTAGTGGTGCTTGAAGC
Organism: Pycnopodia helianthoides; assembly: GCA_032158295.1. Classification (NCBI taxonomy): domain Eukaryota; kingdom Metazoa; phylum Echinodermata; class Asteroidea; order Forcipulatida; family Asteriidae; genus Pycnopodia; species Pycnopodia helianthoides. Next base: position 11,825,587 of record CM063256.1, on the reverse strand, counting down.
TTTGCATGGTGTGGAAATAAGAAGTAACTATAAATAGTAAACTTGCGGGTACAACCATTATGCAAAAATCTCCTTTGGTAGGAGTGTTGAGAAGTGTTGGCTCTGAAAAGAGCCGGTGTGGTCTCGACGCTTCGAACAGTATACTCTGCTCGTCTTCAGGAGGATGCTGGACTGATGATGGTGATGCAGCATAAGGTAGAAATGGAGGGATGTACATTTTGGCGGGAAGCATTCAAGATTTTCTTGACCGGTGATGCATGGGAGTTGGCTGCTGGCTGGATGTAAGGGCGCTGGAGTGTGTCACTGTTGAGGTGAGCTGCTGCTAGTAGGGTTGGCTGGAGTGGTGGGGTTGGCTGGAGTGGTGGGGACCAGATATCGTTGATGAAGAACCGGACGTTTTGTGTAACTGTGTTGTGTTAGTTGATCTCTATTGCCTCTGCGTTGGTGCAAGAACTGGACATGTGCAACGAGCTTGGCTTGCCTCCAGTTGATGCGGTGATCTTGTTCTTGCGAATGTTTGATGATGGCGGATTTGTCCAGGTGTCCTCGTCTACCGTGTGTTTGGTGTTCCTTGATTCTTGTAGATATGTTGCGGCCGGTCTCCCGAAGGTATACTTTGCCACATTCGCAGGGAATGCAGTAATCACTTCCTTTGGTTGAGTGTCTTGCTTGTCCTTGTGCGTTTGAAGTAACGCATGAATCTTGTGTAGCGATGCTTGAATTATGGTTGTACCCACACGTTTAATATTTATGAGTTACTTTTTAACCCACGTACGTTAGTTTGAAGACCTGATTTTTGATAAAATGAGTTTAGAGGAATGTATTTGCTTCACCTGCTGTTGAGCAGTCAGCGTCTCCGTGTCATTCCCATCGATCGGGTCATCATCACTTAACCAAGGCGTCCAGTACATGTTACCTTTAATACATAAACACACACGAAAATGAACGATGGAAATTATACAAACATTGTTAGTAATTACAAAGACTAAGTAAGATGTCCCTATACTTACGTTTGGGAATTGTTACTAGCTTGGATACAGCTCCTCCAGTTCTGACATCTAGAGCTTCACAAACAAAGATGGCATCGGTTGAGAAAGTCAAGCCACGAACTATTAGCACAGAGCGCCTCCGGTAACTGTTGGGCGAGCTTTCATAGATAGCAGCTTCCGATGAAGGAGACACCACGCTGAAGTGGTCTCCGTCGTCCGAGCGATACCAGGTGATGTTAGGGGAACGTCCCGCCTTTGCTAAGCATTCGAGCTCCACATCGAAACTGTCAACGTGACTGTGCTTACGCAAATAGTGGATCAATAAGTTTGATTCTGCAAGAAAATCAGCAAAGATTCTGTTGTTGAGTGATGTGTAAATAAATTTTAAGCGAAGGTAATCTTTGGAAAAAGAAAGGAAAAAAATTATAAAAAGATTTTACAATGTTTTTTTCTCGAATGGTACATAGCTTTGCCTAGGAAAATCTACAGTTTAAAATTCACATCACTCCTCTATCACACAAACAAGTAATATCTAACAGGTTTACTGATAGCAGGTGCGTTTGATGAATAAAAAGGAAACGCCCATCTAATTGTCGGCATGCTAATACCCCATTTAACCTTAAGTTTAAGGGTAAATAATTATGGAGAGACCTTTTTATTTTTTATTTTTTTTTTTTTTTCATATTTTTTTTTTTTGCTCACCATCACTACACAAGATAGTATAAATTGAAGAAAAAAGTTTTTTGTTTGAAGTTATGTTCTATAAAAATAGATAGATACTAATTATTTCAAATCTCAAGTAACAAACTCCCAGGGAACCAACTGGGTACATTTGAAATACATTGGGGTTGACCAAAGCAAAATTGATTGGAGCGGGACTTGAACCTGCAACCTCCGGGTTAACATGCCGGTGCTCTACCAACTGATGAGCTAACTAGCTTTGTTGGTGGTCTACATATTTTGTCAACATCTGTGTTCGCGGGTGCCATCCCAGTCAAAAGAAGTTCAACCTGTAATCGCCGTATAGCGAATGATCACACCCAAGTTTACCATCCGCTAATCCGGAGATCGCAGGTTCACGTCCTGCTCTAGTCACTTTGTCTTTTTCAATCCCAATGTAAATACTATTGCCTGAACTATGATTAGTTAATGATGAAGTCTGATTCAGGCAATGTTTGAGGGGTGTATAAGCAGATCCTCTGAAGAGATCGGCAGATGCACGCCTTCTTAGCTGATGATCGACTCAAACCTTATGCTGTTTTAATAAATGAAGCTACGCCGATCTTCTTAACCCTTGTTTTTAACACCTGTTTTCGTTGACATTACTTCAATGTAATATGCCATCGTCTTTTGATCAGGTGGTATAACTTTGCACGTCTTAAACAATACATTAATGTTCGGTAATGTATGCAGTGACCAAATGTAAAACATTTTTGGGCCATACCCTGGGTAAAATATATAAGAAATAAATGCGTAAACAAATAAACAAAACAAATACATAAATAAACATAACATATTATAACACAAGAGAAATGCTACTTACCGGATGTTTCTTTCAAGTATAGCTTTTGAACTTCAGTCTCATTGAATGTTCTGTAAAACATCTTGAAATCACTGAAATCTCCCTCGGGCCTAGAACTGCTCCCCGACGGGCCGTTTTCGTCAAACATGGTAACATCATCACGGTCTAGTGTATAAGGATTATCAATTTGGGTATGTGGTACAAGCGAATGAAGCAAATCACCATTTTTATAATACTTCGTTCCCTGCACCAGATTGTACGTGAAGCAGTGGTGGGTCCATGCATCAGTGGGAAAGGTGGATGCATCCGCCATATTCATTATCCATGCCTTCCTGGTTGAATCACCGCGGACTACCAACGTGAATGTCGTGGTGAGAGAAATAGACAAACCTTGCGCTTTTGACGATTGGCCTCCACTTGAAAAGATGTATCTATTTGAAGAATATGCCGGGCTTCGGTACCTCATCCAGAACGCAAAGGACCAGCCTGAGGTGCAGCAGGCCGTCTCCGTGATACACTTCCCGGTCGCCAAGCCGTACTGTATGCCACCTACACTCGACGGTCTAGACCTCCTGAGGGCGCACAGGTGATCAGAGGAATCAAAACTATCTGCAGCTCCAAGGGTACCGCGAACCACGGTGCCAGTCATGCCACCGATATTTGGATAGATTGATCGCACTGTTGCGTCACAGGTTAGGCGTTCGTCGTCGTCTATGGATGTCTTGGTGCTTAGATCCCAGTAGAAATGTGGTTCGGGAAGGGCATCTAGAGGGAAGATATATTCAGGCACAAAGGTTAAGTAGAATTAAAGATGACTGTGTATACAATCCCGGTCATATCTCGTTGCCCTCCCCCCACCCCCTTTCAAATGCTCGGTCTGCGCTCCAGCTGGAGTTGACAACTTTGAACTCATGAGCCCTTTTTGATGAACTTTAATAAATGACTTCCATACAAACTGATCACTTATCTTTAAAAAATATACTTTTGTACTCCTTACATTATTACTGCCTTTTGTCCATAACAAATTGGCTTCATGAAAGGGTAAAACCTGCTAGGTCTTTACACGTTCGAGGCTAGGCCCAATTAAACGGAAAAATCATCTAGCCTATAAAACAACTCACAAAGACATACTTTTGTCTGGAATAAAAATTCGAGTCGAGAATTTTTTTTTTTTTAAATTACGGTAGCTTACTTCGCTTCTGGCAATTCCCTAACCTGAAATAATTGTGTTCAAATTACTTGGCAAGGCAGATACTATTGCTCATTATTTTTCAAAAGTTTCGATGAAATTCTCAGATACGTTGTAGAGTGCTTACATTAAAATAATTAAGACCAATATGTGGATTTTGCTCGTCCGTACTCAAATGGTGTATTGTCCGCTTAAATCCACAGTAATTTTCATTGATTTCGCAGACATTAATTCTCGGTCATTTTTACTGCTGCAGAATCCCGACCTAATATTGTACTGATGGTATAAACAAAATATCATATCATCGGATGGAAAACGTATTCACCACGAGGCGAGGGACATTCAAATCTGATCTCGTAGTCCAAGCATGCTTCACCGACGGATTGATCCGAACTTTGGCACAGGAGTCCTGCAGTGGGTCCGCAGCTAACGGCGTGGATCGGCCCAGTATCGACGACGTCGCCGTGCAGGAATCTCACACGACACTCGGCCATACTTGGACTTCTGCACACAGACGGGTAGAGCTGTAAAATACGGCGATAACAATGACATCATTATTTATCAGGATTGTAAAGCATTCCTGGGTCTTCATTTTACAGGACGATCGGACGGGTGATGGACTATTAAGAATAATAGACTATCCGAACAAGCTCCGAATCAATTATGTTAACTTACCCTTCAAGAACATCAAAGGCTACCCTAGGTGATCGGGCATTTGTTAACGCTGCTCCTAAACTATGGAATAATCCCCCTCCTTGCATTAGACAATCATCCTCACTTAATGTATTCAAATTTAAGTTAAAAACCCACTTGTTTGCGATTAAGTCCTTCTAGTACTGTTAGTGTTATTTGTTTTGTTTTTCTACACTTTTGTTGTTGTATTTTTTTAAATGCGCAGTAGAGTATTTTCATAAAGGTATTGCGCAATATAAATGTCCGTTATTATTATTAATTAGTATTGCGTTAAGATGTTTCGTTTAATATATAAACAGGCGTTTTTGCGGAGTTTATTTTGTTAACCATTGTAACTGGTGCGAGTGCTCCATAGACCGTATCCACTCAGACGTTGACAAAAATGCGAAACATGCGTGTAGCCATTCTATAAGATAAATGAGGGATGACGAAACTGACGAACCTTTCTGACTGATGCTAGACTTTCATTGTCCGTGCCGTCCGTTGGGTCATCCACGCTGAACCAAGCTGTCCATGTAGTAGGGGGAACAACGGGAGGTATCGGAGACTCTGTGTGGGGGATCAAAGATTTATACATCAGATCGTTCAACCTTGCACGGGCGTTTTTACTGTGCCGCCTACCGCTTTTATCACCATCGTCGTCGTTGTCGTCGTCGTCGTCGTCGTGTTTTTATTTTTTATTTTGTATAGACCCTTTGCACGTGACTTCATTTGAGTTGGGCGCCCTCGGCAAGAGGTCAAAAGAAACTTGCCCATTGGCTCATTCTCTGCAACGTGCGTACCAGATGTGCGTTTTCCATTGTTTCGTCGTCGTTTTACTTCTAAGATGGCGGCGCGATGACGTCATTGCATAAGGTCTATCGGTATTTTTTTACTCACTTTTAGAATTCTGATGCGGAGTTATAATTATTGGCGTAAAGTTTTACTGAGGGAGAATGATAGTATCCTCCCCGCATGACACTCACTTCTTTTAGTGAACGTTAGAAAGCCGCAACTGCACTGCGCACGTGCGCAGTGACTGTTTCTGGGGGACTTGGAAATGTTACCGTGAGAAATGTTAGTCAGGTTCTGTGCCAATGTTTTCATAATTGTGACTCTACAGTAGCCACGAGGTGGGAATCGGGCCATCTAAAACTAAAGTCACGGCGACTTTTTTTAGGCGGCGGCTTATTCTACAGGCTTAAACTTCATGTAAGAATATCAACCGCATCTAGTATTTTTGACGATTTCCCTTTTCGGCAAACCCGGGAAACATGGCATATATAGAGTGACCCTGTTAAGGTGGTTTGAGTATCAGATAAGCCTATTTTGTTGAAGCTTCTTGCTTTGGTTCTGAATAACCATAGAATAAGATTCGAAAAAAGTTCGTACAAACTAAATGAAGTTTGCATTTTTGGCCACGCGGCTTTGTCCGCCGTGCATTACGAATGAAGCCATTACAAAGCTCGTGGCTAAAGAGGCATATTACTTCGAATCTCTCACAATTGTGTCGTTTGAAATTACTCCTTAGCTCATGCACTAAAACACCTACAGTGTGTTTTAATTAGTGAGTAGCAATAACATAACATAATGTAACTTTGTCTCTGGTACTACAACCATAGGAACATACGGTCTGCGCTTTGTGGAGTCAACAATTTGGGTTCAACAAAATAGTTAATCATGTTCCGTCATGAAATTACACAAAAACACAACATTACTAGCGAATCTTATGAGAACTAAGAATTTCTACTTTTAAAATATCTTTCCAGCCATAATTCCATTCAATAACAACCGCTATGTATAGCCCAAAGCGCCCAATCAAAAGGCAATGTACACCTTTAAAGGGACACGTTGCTTTGGATTGGGCGATTTGGGCCTTAAAAAGCGTTTGTTTTTAACTGAATGCGGTTGGAATGTTTTTCAAAAGTAGAATGTCATGATCCACACACATATGCCTCGAAATGGTGTGGTTTTCCTTTTACCTCGTGAACTTACACAGTCCGCCATTTTGTGGAGTAAAACATTTGGTTCTACAAATTGGCGGACTGTGTTAGCTCACGAAGTAAAAGAAAAAACCACAGTTTCGAGGCATGTTTGTGGATCGTTATATTCTAGTTTTAAAACATCTTTCCAAACATGTTCGATTCATACCGAAAGATTTCAAACGCTTTTTGTAGCCCAAATCGCCCAAATCCAAGGCAACATGTCCCTTGAATGACTAATTGATTGAATAGAATTATAACAGTTGCTTAGATGTATTCAATTGTAAACATGATGGTTCTTTATTATGTAAGAATCGAAAATGATTTACCATCTACACAAACTTGTCCCGACGCACACAGGAATTGCAGAAAAAGGTGCTGTAACAACAAAATGACAGAAAAACCAAGACGACTACAATGGGTTTGTTTCATGGTGTGATCACAGTCATGTATACAGACAACAGGTCAAAGGTTGTCAGGCACAAATATAGCATCTATCAGTAGTGTTATATATTTATATACAAAAATCCTCGTGAAACATAGTATCAGTGAAATTTTCTAAGAAGAGAATAACAATTCAAATAAAACCTTACCAGAAACAAAATAATTGCATCCATTCTTCATGTAGACGTGTGGCATTCTAAAAAATAAAGAAGCTTCGTCTGCAAAATCAAGATGGAAATGAAACAAGGGTAGTCTTTAACACCGCTGCACTGTCAAAGGCTCCCTAACTGCCAGGTCCAATCAACCTTGAGATAATTACGCCATAGTTTGTCAATATTGTAGATGACTGTCGAGTCGATGATTTGGAACGATGGACCCACATTGTAATTGTGTATGATGCTTAGAATTGAGCTCCATCCTGTTTGTACCGCGCTGTCGTTGCTTGCTTTACACACAACAATTAAAATACACCCTAATTACTAACCCTAACATTTAAGAAAATAATGTTTTGTCAATACCAATAACCGTTTGCTGTTATTGCTAATAGTGACAGAGAGAGCAACAATTGGAAGGGCCCTACATGTTTCTTAATTTAACATTTAGATTTTACAAGAATTATTGTATCCTTTATAGACACTGGTTCCCACCGCTGACTGGTACTCTTTTGATTCGCCTGTGAATATCTACGCACGTAGAGCCGTCGGTATTGCTTAGTTTCCTTTCTTCTACGCATTTCTGCCTTGTTACCCAACTGTGGAGTTCTAAAATATTCTTGTCGTCCCTCTTCAAAACTCCTCCTATGTCATTGTTGTTATTACTCCCTTCTCTTTAGTCTTAATATCATCATTATTATTGTTTACGTTCAACGTATTCCTCTATGAGTTAAATGGTAATACTTTGTTTTGTTTTGTTTGTTGTTTTTGTTTTTGTTTGTGTTGTTTCGTCTTGTATTTGTCAACGGGCATTTCAATACAAGCCTCCTTTTGGCTTCTGAAAATGCCTCCATATTGGTTTGCTCCGTATCCATTATATTATATCATTTTCATTTCCTTACTTAATTTTGTTACCAATGTGGGAATAAATGTTGATTTGAATTGAATTTGTTTACATTTTATTGATATTCAAGTCTATGGTGTCCCAGAGGTGCCAACACAGAAAACTTTATATTAGGCCTATATTTTCTTGACTAGTTTACGCGTATGATCTACAACAAATCAATTGTAAAAAAAAAAAAAATGCTAAACAATACGGTATAGGCTCTGTTCAAAAACTTAATTAAAATCCTAACAAATTTGTTTGTTATGTAAAGTAGGCTACATTCCATTCAAATACATAATTAAAATGTGTAAAAAATACCAATCGGCTAACTAGTTTACATATTTTATGTATTAACAAATATCATCTTAAACAAATATGCTAATTATCACATCTGCCAAGGTTTACCGCAGCAACAATTTGAAAACAATCGTTCACAGAGCCTTGCTACGATTTGCTCCATGGTTGACGTCAAGCAGTCTAGAAATTAACGCTTACGATTAACACCCAAGTAGGCCTAAACATAGTCGAATTGATGAGTCGGTGTTCTAACAACAACAACAAATTGATTATTTCTCTACCATACAATGTTCCGATGCCTCCCGGTCAGAATTGACCGGGTTCCTGGTCCAGGGGGGGGGGGGCTGACCCGTTTCTGGACTTGTGTGACCCGAAATCCGAGTCGAATTGACTTAGAAATGGATGGGTCAAACTGAAGCAGAGTACGAGCTAAAATCCCATTTGTTAACCAGTTTCCTGGTCAGCCTAGAAATGGGTCAGGTCACCACCTGGGGGACCCGGGGATCAGGGTCAATTTTGACCGGGGAGTTTTTGGAGTGAAAGTCAAACATCTCCACAGGGAGTTCTCTTTTTTACGCACGATTCATACAGCGCCAGTTTATATCGAAAAACAGCTCAGTCTCATTTGACCATGTTACTGGGTTATCATCTATCGAAGTTGGGGGATGTGTTTTTCGAGAGTGCTTAATTGTAATTACTTAACAGAGTGACGGTCATTCAAAACCACTATGACGACATTTAACCCAAAATTATTTGAAGTTCAGTTTCCCTGGTGGTTTATTATTTGTTATTTTGAAGAAAAAAAAATCGCATCCTCTTAAAAAGGAGATGCCTCTGCTGCCGCTTCCCAGGTTGTATCCTGAACTTGGTTGTATGGTTTCTGACTGGCACCCATGAACAAAGGCATTGACAAAATAGGGAGACCGCCGACATTAGGGCTAGATAGCTCAGTTGGTGGAGTGTCTGCACGTTTCCGGAGGTCGCAGGTTCAAATCCCGCTACAGCAAAATTTGTCTTTGTTTAACACCAAACTTCGTTCAAAACATCAAACAATACACGGTCGAAGTTATGCAGATAAAATCGTAACCAAACTTATCCATCACAATTATCTCTAAAAGCTTTTAAAAGGCGATTAATTTTTCTATTTATTTAAATGTCGTCCCCGCCGACTGGGGTGATAGCCAGATCAATCTCTGCCTGGATGTGGTTTGATTGACGGTAGTCCAAACCGTTAAGTCCAGCGTGAAGCTCACAAAGTTCCGATCTAACTGGCCTCAGAGGTTGAACCGAAATAAACCTTCACAGTAAACCAAAATAAAAATCAGTTACTTGAAATCACAGATAAGGCGTTTCTAATAACAGTTTGAATGTTTACGTTTAAGGAACAACAGTGCACGTTCAACATAAAGGGGGCTGGCCTGGTATTCTTACTTTTTCTTGACGTAGAAGCCGATCGCTGGTACAGAGATGACAACGATGACGGTACAAATGATGACGGGAACCAACCAAAGCAAGTTTTCTGAAATCAAAACACAAACACAAATTTTAGAATATTTATTTCGGACCATGTATACAATATTGTCAAAAAAGAAGTTCATCGTCCTGCACCCATCTTTGTTTACAGTCCATTCAAACGCGCATAACGAAAATGAGGCTGAACGGTCAAAATTAAAAGTCCTTTTTTTAGTATTTTATGATACATATGACATTGATTCTAACAATAATTTTCTTTGTATGGAAAACGTATAGTGTCTCAGACGCATGGTATAGCGACACTGTTGTTTCGATCTGCTTTTAACAAGTTTTTACAGTCTCGAGGTTTTTAGGGAAGATGACGGGCATTAGCAAAGTAGAGCTGATGTACGACGAAGAGGGCCGTAGAAATGAACATCGGTTATAGGAATGAAAGAAAACGGACTTTAAACAACTTCAACAGGTGCGTTTGGAGAACATAATTTTTGGTCCATATTGGATTTACTAGTGCCTGATTGACCACCGGAAATTGTACTAATTGGGAAGATATTCTTGGTTCTACAAAATTCTTTAAACAATAATATCACATAAAATGGCTATGAAACATCAGTTCATCTTCTTGAAGAATTCAATATGAGAACATAAACAAAACAGAAATATCAAAATTTGAATTAGTGAGCAGAACATTTTCTCAGCACAGCTTAATTGATTGAATCGGAAATACATCGGTTAAAATGTTCAATATCTATCTGAAAAAACTAGACATTTCATACCAGTTGGAACTATCGGGGTCCTACCAATCAACCTCATCTGGGAAATTGAATTATTCGCAGGTGTTACACGCCCTTCGTTGGATCCATCTGACGTCATCGGTTTCAGCGTAGTCTGTGGTGACGTGTTTTCAGTTGACGGTTGTTCCGTTTCAACACGGTCCTTCACCGAATTATTTGCAGTTGTTACACGCCCTTCGTTGGATAGATCAGACGTCATCGGTTTCAGCGTAGTCGGTGGTGACGTGACTTCGGTTGACGGTTGTTCCGTTTCAACACGGTCCTTCACCGAGTTATTTGCAGTTGTTACACGCCCTTCGTTGGATCCATCTGACGTCATCGGTTTCAGCGTAGTCGGTGGTGACGTGACTTCGGTTGACGGTTGTTCCGTTTCAACACGGTCCTTCACCTGTGGTGTGGTCACTTTGTGAGGTGATTGGGGTTTCTCCGTGGTGTCGACATATCTTTGCTTTGCTGTCGTCGTTTGTAAATCTTCAGTTGTTACTTTGACGAGAGTTGATGTTCGCAGTGAGTCACCGCCAACCGTAGAAGTTGAAACAGCTACACCGGGATCAGGAAGGCTGTTCCTCTCCTCTGAAACCAAGTAAAATGGTATCAACAGCTGTATAAACAATGCATAAGTGTGACATGCACAGAGATAAACAATATCCCCCGAAAAATTAAGTAATTACTATACAATTATTGATGATAATATTAATACAATAAAAAAAAATATGAAAGTTTGAATGAAACGCTTTTCAAAGGTTGCTGGAATTGTTTCTAGCTCCATCGGTTGACTTTTAACTTATGACTTTTTCGTTTTAAAGAAGAATATCACAAGTCACATAAATAACTCCCTTGAAAGTGTGTGTTAGTTTCATGACAGAAAACAGTCCGCTGTTTTGTAGAACCAAATTTTTGACTGCACAAAATGGCGGACCGTAAGTTCCACTGATTGTATTTCAAGAAGCAAAATTATGGTGCTTTTAAAAAAATCACTACTCACTGATTACAAAACAGATGTTTTTTTTGTTAAGGATAAGGAGCCATTCCAAACAGAAACATTTTGAAGAGGTTTGAGGCCAATTTGCCCTTCCCCTTTAATATAAAGTATTACTATATCTACCTCCGTATAATTGGATTGAATCCGTTCCAACACCCCGATTCACTGAGCAAATATAAATGCCATTGTCGTTCTCGCTAAATGATACAATTTCCAGTGACACGGAAACACTTGTACTTGACAACACCTCCTTGAGTGTTTGGTATCTGCCCATCTCGGCTGATACAGGTGTTGCGTCAGCCATTGTTTGGTTGTCAGATGTGTGGTACCAGTCTAAGGTGAAAACGTCTTCTCCGGACACGTGACAAGCAATGAGAACCGTGTTGCCGATGATGACGTCACTTTCAGACGAGATGGTAACGTCCCCGTGGAAAGTTGCTAAGAGAAACAAAAATGCAAATACTACTGTTAGGTCTGGTTTTTATTACACATAGTGGTAAGAATCTCTGCAAAATTGATCCTTAACCTTTGTGAGAACATTGGTACCAACAGGTTTGACCATTTTAAATAAGTCTCACTTCATTATGACATGACGGGAAAATTGAGAGAAAGATGTTTAATGAATGAGAGATGAGGAAGATGTGCTGGTTCTGACTTAAAGGTATTATACAGGATTGGAAGAGCTGACAAAATAGTCGCAGACAGTGTTCATGTTTTGTGTGATTCAACATATGCATGAACAAACAAACCTGTGAAAGTTTGAGCTCAATTGGTCATCGAGGTCACGAGAAAATAGTGAAAAGAGACCTTATGTGTTTTCTGTTTTTTCAAACAATGAGTTGTTATCACGCGTGATAAAAACTATTGCTTTACTCATTTCTCCGAAACGAAAGCATTTTAGGCAGAAATATTTTAAGGAACCCTTTCTACCATTACTTACTTTAAATCATGTACGTTGTGTGTGAATCTGTGAGCATTTTTTGTTTTTCGATCTTACCAATAGTGTACAGGGCCTTTAAGAAACGTTGGGATAATATAGGTTTTTTTTTTTTTTTTTTTTTTAACTGACGTGAAACGTCATTACACTCTAAAAACGTCCGGGTCAAAAGTGAACCGTAATCAGGTCCCTGTTTTGGCTGACCAATTTCTGTGTCAGTATGACATGGAATCTGTTACATCAAACTAGTTTTAAAAATCCAATTTGTTAGCCATTTTTAGGGTCAGCCTGACACTGAAATGGGTCAGTGCCCAAGCACCATGACCCGGACTCTAAGTCAATTCTGACTTGTTTTTCTTTTTTTTTGATCATTTTTATGAAGTGCATGATGCTAGACAAACGTTCGAGAGAAAATACTTACTAAGATCTACTTGAAATGTTTTGTAGTCAACTATGATCCCATTTCTAGCGATGCATACAATGGTCTTGTTGGCCAGAAGACTGTTGTAGAAATCCTCAATTTTCACCACAGAAACTTCGCAACACCTTTCCGTTGTGGAAGAGACCGTGGCTAGTCCACTCTCTGCCAGTGGCTTCGAAGCCAGGGGCACTCGATGGGATTCGAACCACGCCCATTCCAGACTGAAACCCGCCACTGCATGTTCCCCTACGGTAGCATTACACTGCAAATTCAGGGTTGAGTCGAACATGTCACCAACTCTGCCAAGGCTGTTGATTTTCAGATCAGCGCCTTTAGTTGAACAAAACATAGCCATTTGAGATATATTTACATGGGGGTGGATGAGGATATGAGAATTTATATTGGTCTGGTATCCAGTAGCTGCGATTGCTACATTTAAACGCTTTAGACAAAGCACCATACTATTTAAGTTTCACGTTGGTTTTGATTCCACGTCGAGTAAAAAAGATGCCCACCCATGATGTAGGTGTTTTTACGTTTATTTCCTCAAACTTTTTGAAATGAAACTAAGAAAAAACACGAGGTAATCAAGTTTGCACATAATGAATTATGCCATGCATTATAAACTAATCTGATCGTTACAAAGTGAATGCGCCCAATAGAACTGAAACCTTCGCATGATATGAGCACAGTTTGAAAGTAATCGAAAATAATTGTTACGCCACAATCAGTACCTGGTGGAGTCAGACATCTGTAGCGCACCTCAAAGTCCGGACAAGGCTTAGTATTCTCGGCATCCTGGCAGCGGAATCCGTTGGCGTTGCAGAGATACGGAATCTCTGGAACAATCCCGCTGGCAATGAGGTCATCATTGGTCCCTTTGATTCGACATTCGGCACCGATTGGCTGGCTGCACAAATCTGTGTACGACTGAATACAAAGATACTGATATTGAACTGATGGAATTATTGCATCCGGGATTGGGAACAATCTGACTTCCCTCTAGGGTTGTCATACGTCTAATATGTAGGAGAATTACACCCAGGCCTAATTGTTTTTCGAATCATGCAGGACAAAATCAATTCATATGTGACTTGGGGGTGGGAGCAGAAGCCACAACATTCCACAATCTACAGCTTATGTCTGAACCACACGACCACAAATCTCATCCATTGACGAGGTGTTTTTTAGCTGGTTGACCCAATGTTGTGAAACTGTGCATTCTCTGCCATACTCGCTTAGACACCTTTTAAAAAACAATTTTAGCATAACTCGCGGTTAGACTTCTGAACAGTTGATCTTACTAAGCCGCAATATATGTCCGAACAGTCCAATAGAGTGATGGATAAATTTGAGGGGAAAGCATTGCAACAAACAGTGTGGTTCATTTTTAAAAGGACTCAAGTTTATTTGTGTACATTATCATCTCTCTCTGAAATATTTCAGGAGAGGGTATCTTCTCCAACAGGGTTTCCGACAAAGAAATTGCATTGCCTGGAAGAAGCAACACTCAACTCACCCCCACCCCACCAACCCCCCCCCCCCCACAAAAAAAAAAATAAATAAATAAAATAAATAAATAAATAAATAAAAAATAAAATAGATAATTAATTAAACAATAAATCAAATAAAAATCACCTGTGCCGTATGAGTAGCGAAAGTCTCATCCTCGATCGTACCGGTTGGATCTTTTGTGTCGTACCAGGCGGTCCATCGAAATGTAGCTATACGTAGTAAAGAGGTATATAGTAATTGTCAGTTACAGGAACTTCCATCTGTTTGCCGCATTGAACTTTGCGCACATTTCGAATTTGTTGTGTTGAAGATGCAAGATACTTGGAAAGACAACAGACAGTCCCTCCTCAAGTTTTCCTAAAAACAATTACGCAGCAAGTGGTTGAACCCTTACGCTTGGGTCCCATAGTCTTTCTAAAAAGACCAAGGCTAACCCCTAACCCTCAATTTTAGGATAGACTCTGCTAGGGTCAAAATGTCTTGCGATATACCACGTTTGCATTTATACCACATGTCGTGTTCATCGGTAAGGAAGTTTCTAGAAAGTGTTTAATATTTGAACATCTCGGCTAATTTTCAATGTTCATGTCAATACTCCTCAACTGAAAAAGAACTGATAGTATACAAGACATTTACTTACATTTCAAAATATGTGTCAAAATTGCCGTTTATCAAATTACGCCTTCGTGCTGCCTCTATGTTTTTGTCGGCACCTATGGCTAAAGTTGCGCAAGAGCTATCTCTAACCATTGTTCAGCTAAGTTTAGTCCAAACTCTGTCTTAGACAGCGGTTCGATAACGCTACTCGAATTTTTTGGAAGCATCCTTGTGACATTAGCAAACAGGCGTGCGTCTTTAGGAACACTTGTTGGCGCTATATCAAAATGGTCATACATTTACAGCTTAGAGCAAGTTCGGGTAGGCGACTGGAGTGACTTGAGACTTACCAGAAACCAATTATAGCACGGAGATTGACTAGATCGACCATCATGCACTGGAGCATGGTCGATCTAGTCAATTCGAGAGCATACGTCACACACTGTCACACTGTTTCTGGTTAGTCTAGTCACTTTAGTCGCCCACCCGAACTTTCTCATAGCAATTGATAAAGGATATTTGACATAATCGTGACGTCAGAACCGTGGTGCCATCTACATGTTAGTCTCTAGTAATATTGTAAGTTACATCGTTCTAGCACGTTCTAATTTTGAGTTGTTTTGCTATTAAGGAGAGTTCGTGGGGGGAAGGGAAACAAATAAATAAAAAGGTAGTCGACCTCATTGGTCCGAACACCTAAAATTTGTAATGTTAGAGAGAGAAAGTAAAGGCAAAAGACCACATTATGATAAGTGATGAATTATGACGAACTAAGATGAACTTTTGTGAAGTATACTCACACTCTGGACACAAGTACCGAACCTTGTAGTCATAACATGATTGACCGTCTGCACTACTCTGAGCAGCACCTCGGCAATCTAAACCAGATGATACCGTGCAGTTGATGTCAAGAATCTGCCCAGTCTGATAGGACGGTATGTCGTCATAAAGTGTACGGCACTGAATGTCACTCGGGTAATCGCAGAGCAAATCAAAATCCTTTGAAATGGGTTGGGGAAAAAAATGAAACTTGACATAACCAACGCAAGGTGCTGCCTTTATTTGGGGGATAAAACTACTGTTATTAATTTAAGAAGTATATTTTAAATGTCACTGTTTGATTTCAAATGATTCTGGAGGATGCCATGCTGGGTTATTTGGTGCACCAACTTTGAGACAAATCTGTCATAGAAGGTGTTCACCCGATAAGACGATAACCTAAACTACATGTATATAAATAATCCAAGTTAGTGGTGCTTGAAGCTTTGCATGGTGTGGAAATAAGAAGTAACTATAAATAGTAAACTTGCGGGTACAACCATTATGCAAAAATCTCCTTTGGTAGGAGTGTTGAGAAGTGTTGGCTCTGAAAAGAGCCGGTGTGGTCTCGACGCTTCGAACAGTATACTCTGCTCGTCTTCAGGAGGATGCTGGACTGATGATGGTGATGCAGCATAAGGTAGAAATGGAGGGATGTACATTTTGGCGGGAAGCATTCAAGATTTTCTTGACCGGTGATGCATGGGAGTTGGCTGCTGGCTGGATGTAAGGGCGCTGGAGTGTGTCACTGTTGAGGTGAGCTGCTGCTAGTAGGGTTGGCTGGAGTGGTGGGGTTGGCTGGAGTGGTGGGGTTGGCTGGAGTGGTGGGGACCAGATATTGTTGATGAAGAACCGGACGTTTTGTGTAACTGTGTTGTGTTAGTTGATCTCTATTGCCTCTGCGTTGGTGCAAGAACTGGACATGTGCAATGAGCTTGGCTTGCCTCCAGTTGATGCGGTGATCTTGTTCTTGCGAATGTTTGATGATGGCGGATTTGTCCAGGTGTCCTCGTCTACCGTGTGTTTGGTGTTCCTTGATTCTTGTAGATATGTTGCGGCCGGTCTCCCGAAGGTATACTTTGCCACATTCGCAGGGAATGCAGTAATCACTTCCTTTGGTTGAGTGTCTTGCTTGTCCTTGTGCGTATGTAGTAACGCATGAATCTTGTGTAGCGATGCTTGAATTATGGTTGTACCCACACGTTTAATATTTATAGTTACTTTTTAACCCACGTTAGTTAGTTTGAAGATCTGATTTTTGATAAAATGAGTTTAGAGGAATGTATTTGCTTCACCTGCTGTTGAGCAGTCAGCGTCTCCGTGTCATTCCCATCGAACGGGTCATCATCACTTAACCAAGGCGTCCAGTACATGTTACCTTTAATACATAAACACACACGAAAATGAACGATGGAAATTATACAAACATTGTTAGTAATTACAAAGACTAAGTAAGATGTCCCTATACTTACGTTTGGGAATTGTTACTAGCTTGGATACAGCTCCTCCAGTTCTGACATCTAGAGCTTCACAAACAAAGATGGCATCGGTTGAGAAAGTCAAGCCACGAACTATTAGCACAGAGCGCCTCCGGTAGCTGTTGGGCGAGCTTTCATAGATAGCAGCTTCCGATGAAGGAGACACCACGCTGAAGTGGTCTCCGTCGTCCGAGCGATACCAGGTGATGTTAGGGGAACGTCCCGCCTTTGCTAAGCATTCGAGCTCACATCGAAACTGTCAACGTGACTGTGCTTACGCAAATAGTGGATCAATAAGTTTGATTCTGCAAGAAAATCAGCAAAGATTCTGTTGTTGAGTGATGTGTAAATAAATTTTAAGCGAAGGTAATCTTTGGAAAAAGAAAGGAAAAAAATTATCAAAAGATTTTACAATGTTTTTTTCTCGAATGGTACATAGCTTTGCCTAGGAAAATCTACAGTTTAAAATTCACATCACTCCTCTATCACACAAACAAGTAATATCTAACAGGTTTACTGATAGCAGGTGCGTTTGATGAATAAAAAGGAAACGCCTATCTAATTGTCGGCATGCTAATACCCCATTTAACCTGAAGTTTAAGGGTAAATAATTATGGAGAGACCTTTTTATTTTTATTTTTTTTTTGTTCATATTTTTTTTTTTGCTCACCATCACTACACAAGATAGTATAAATTGAAGAAAAAGTTTTTTGTTTGAAGTTATGTTCTATAAAAATAGACAGATACTAATTATTTCAAATCTCAAGTAACAAACTCCCAGGGAACCAACTGGGTAAATTTGAAAGCAAAATTGATTGGAGCGGGACTTGAACCTGCAACCTCCGGGTTAACATGCCGGTGCTCTACCAACTGATGAGCTAACTAGCTTTGTTGGTGGTCTACATATTTTGTCAACATCTGTGTTCGCGGGTGCCATCCCAGTCAAAAGAAGTTCAACCTGTAATCGCCGTATAGCCAATGATCACACCCAAGTTTACCATCCGCTAATCCGGAGATCGCAGGTTCACGTCCTGCTCTAGTCACTTTGTCTTTTTCAATCCCAATGTAAATACTATTGCCTGAACTATGATTAGTTAATGATGAAGTCTGATTCAGGCAATGTTTGAGGGGTGTATAAGCAGAGCCTCTGAAGAGATCGGCAGATGCACGCCTTCTTAGCTGATGATCGACTCAAACCTTATGCTGTTTTAATAAATGAAGCTACGCCGATCTTCTTAACCCTTGTTTTTAACACCTGTTTTCGTTGACATTACTTCAATGTAATATGCCATCGTCTTTTGATCAGGTGGTATAACTTTGCACGTCTTAAACAATACATTAATGTTCGGTAATGTATGCAGTGACCAAATGTAAAACATTTTTGGGCCATACCCTGGGTAAAATATATAATAAATAAATGCGTAAACAAATAAACAAAACAAATACATAAATAAACATAACATATTATAACACAAGAGAAATGCTACTTACCGGATGTTTCTTTCAAGTATAGATTTTTAACTTCAGTCTCATTGAATGTTCTGTAAAACATCTTGAAATCACTGAAATCTCCCTCGGGCTTAGAAACGCTCCCCGTCGGGCCGTTTTCGTCAAACATGGTAACATCATCACGGTCTAGTGTATAAGGATTATCAATTTGGGTATGTGGTACAAGCGAATGAAGCAAATCACCATTTTTATAATACTTCGTTCCCTGCACAAGATTGTACGTGAAGCAGTGGTGGGTCCATGCATCAGTGGGAAAGGTGGATGCATCCGCCATATTCATTATCCATGCCTTCCTGGTTGAATCACCGCGGACTACCAACGTGAATACCGTGGTGAGAGAAATAGACAAACCTTGCGCTTTTGACGATTGGCCTCCACTTGAAAAGATGTATCTATTTGAAGAAGATGCCGGGCTTCGATACCTCATCCAGAACGCAAAGGACCAGCCTGAGGTGCAGCAGGCCGTCTCCGTGATACACTTCCCGGTCGCCGAGCCGTACTGTATGCCACCTACACTCGACGGTCTAGAACTCCTGAGGGCGCACAGGTGATCAGAGGAATCAAAACTATCTGCAGCTCCAAGGGTACCGCGAACCACGGTGCCAGTCATGCCACCGATATTTGGATAGATTGATCGCACCGTGCCGTCACAGGTTAGGGGTTCGTCGTCGTCTATGGATGTCTTGGTGCTTAGATCCCAGTAGAAATGTGGTTCGGGAAGGGCATCTAGAGGGAAGATATATTCAGGCACAAACAACATTAGGTTAAGTAGAATTAAAGATGATTGTGTATACAATCCCGGTCATATCTCGTTGCCCTCCCCCCACCCCCTTTCAAATGCTCGGTCTGCGCTCCAGCTGGAGTTGACAACTTTGAACTCATGAGCCCTTTTTGATGAACTTTAATAAATGACTTCAATACAAACTGATCACTTATCTTTAAAGAATATACTTTTGTACTCCTTACATTATTACTGCCTTTTGTCCATAACAAATTGGCTTCATGAAAGGGTAAAACCTGCTAGGTCTTTACACGTTCGAGCAAGGCCGAATTAAACTGAAATCATCTAGCCTATAAAACAACTCACAAAGACATACTTTTGTCTGGAATAAAAATTCGAGTCCAGAAAAAACCTTTAAAATTACGTAGCTTACTTCGCTCCTGGCAATTCCCTAACCTGAAATAATTGTGTTCAAATTACTTGGCAAGGCAGATACTATTGCTCATTATTTTTCAAAAGATTCGATGAATTCTCAGATACGTTGTAGAGTGCTTACATTAAAATAATTAAGACCAATATGTGGATTTTGCCCTTCCGTACTCAAATGGTGTATTGTCCGCTTAAATCCACAGTAATTTTCATTGATTTCGCAGACATTAATTCTCGGTCATTTTTACTGCTGCAGAACCCGACCTAATATCTTACTAATGGTATAAACAAAATATCATATCATCGGATGGAGAACGTATTACCACGAGGCGAGGACATTCAAATCTGATCTCGTAGTCCAAGCATGCTTCACCGATGGATTGATCTGAACTTTGGCACAGGAGTCCTTCAGTGGGTCCGCAGCTAACGGCGTGGATCTGCCCAGTATCGACGACGTCGCCGTGCAGGAATCTCACACGACACTCGGCCATACTTGGACTTCTGCACACAGACGGGTAGAGCTGTAAAATACGGCGATAACAATGACATCATTATTTATCAAGATTGTAAAGCATTCCTGGGTCTTCATTTTACAGGACGATCGGACGGGTGATGGACTATTAAGAATAATAGACTTTCCGAACAAGCTCCGAATCAATTATGTTAACTTACCCCTACAAGAACATCAAAGGCTACCCTAGGTGATCGGGCATTTGTTAACGCTGCTCCTAAACTATGGAATAATCTCCCTCCTTGCATTAGACAATCATCCTCAATTAGTGTATTCAAATTTAAGTTAAAAACCCACTTGTTTGCGATTAAGTCCTTCTAGTACTGTTAGTGTTATTTGTTTTGTTTTTCTACACTTTTGTTGTTGTATTTTTTTTTAATGCGCAGTAGAGTATTTTCATAAAGGTATTGCGCAATATAAATGTCCGTTATTATTATTAATTAGTATTAATAAGATGTTTCGTTTAATATATAAACAGGCGGTTTTTTGCGGAGTTTATTTTGTTAACCATTGTAACTGGTGCGAGTGCTCCATAGACCGTATCCACTCAGACGTTGACAAAAATGCGAAACATGCGTGTAGCCATTCTATAAGATAAAGGAGGGATGACGAAACTGACGAACCTTTCTGACTGATGCTAGACTTTCATTGTCCGTGCCGTCCGTTGGGTCATCCACGCTGAACCAAGCTGTCCATGTAGTAGGGGAACAACGGGAGGTATCGGAGACTCTGTGTGGGGGATCAAAGATTTATACATCAGATCGTTCAACCTTGCACGGGCGTTTTTACTGTGCCGCCTACCGCTTTTATCACCATCGTCGTCGTTGTCGTCGTCATCGTCGTCGTCGTGTTTTATTTTTTATTTTGTATAGACCCTTTGCACGTGACTTCATTTGAGTTGGGCGCCCTCGGCAAGAGGTCAAAAGAAACTTGCCCATTGGTTCATTCTCTGCAACGTGCGTACCAGATGTGTGTTTTCCATTGTTTCGTCGTCGTTTTACTTCTAAGATGGCGGCGCGATGACGTCATTGCATAAGGTCTATCGGTATTTTTTACTCACTTTTAGAATTCTGATGCGGAGTTATAATTATTGGCGTAAAGTTTTACTGAGGGAGAATGATAGTATCCTCCCCGCATGACACTCACTTCTTTTAGTGAACGTTAGAAAGCCGCAACGGCACTGCGCACGTGCGCAGTGACTGTTTCTGGGGGACTTGGAAATGTTACCGTGAGAAATGTTTGTCAGGTTCCGTGCCAATGTTTTCATAATTGTGACTCTACAGTAGCCACGAGGTGGGAATCGGGCCATCTAAAACTAAAGTCACGGCGACTTTTTTTAGGCGGCGGCTTTTTCTACAGGCTTAATCTTCATGTAAGAATATCAACCGCATCTAGCATTTTTGACGATTTCCCTTTTCGGCAAACCCGGGAAACATGGCATATATAGAGTGACCCTGTTAAGGTGGTTTCAGATAAGCCTATTTTGTTGAAGCTTCTTGCTTTGGTTCTGAATAACCATAGAATAAGATTCGACAAAAGTTCGTACAAACTAAATGAAGTTTGCATTTTTGGCCACGCGGCTCTCACCGTGCATTACGAATGAAGCCTTTACAAAGCTCGTGGCTAAAGAGGCATATTACTTCGAATCTCTCACAATTGTGTCGTTTGAAATAACTCCTTATCCTTTTTAAAGAGTTGCTCATGCACTAAAACACAAACAGTGTGTTTTAATTAGTGAGTAGCAATAACATAACATAATGTAACTTTGTCTCTGGTACTACAACCATAGGAACATACGGTCTGCGCTTTGTGGAGTCCAAAATTTGGGTTCAACAAAATAGTTAATCATGTTCCGTCATGGCGAATCTTATGAGAACTAGTAATTTCTACTTTTAAAATATCTTTCCAGCCATAATTCCATTCAATAACAACCGCTATGTATAGCCCAAAGCGCCCAATCAAAAGGCAATGTACACCTTTAAAGGGACACGTTGCTTTGGATTGGGCGATTTGGGCCTTAAAAAGCGTTTGTTTTTAACTGAATGCGGTTGGAATGTTTTTCAAAAGTAGAATGTCATGATCCACACTCATATGCCTCGAAATGGTGTGGTTTTCTTTTACCTCGTGAACTTACACAGTCCGCCATTTTGTGGAGTAAAACATTTGGTTCTACAAATTGGCGGACTGTGTTAGCTCACGAAGTAAAAGAAAAAACCACAGTTTCGAGGCATGTTTGTGGATCGTTATATTCTAGTTTTAAAACATCTTTCCAAACATGTTCGATTCATACCGAAAGATTTCAAACGCTTTTTGTAGCCCAAATCGCCCAAATCCAAGGCAACATGTCCCTTGAATGACTAATTGATTGAATAGAATTATAACAGTTGCTTAGATGTATTCAATTGTAAACATGATGGTTCTTTATTATGTAAGAATCGAAAATGATTTACCATCTACACAAACTTGTCCCGACGCACACAGGAATTGCAGAAAAAGGTGCTGTAACAACAAAATGACAGAAAAACCAAGACGACTACAATGGGTTTGTTTCATGGTGTGATCACAGTCATGTATACAGACAACAGGTCAAAGGTTGTCAGGCACAAATATAGCATCTATCAGTAGTGTTATATATTTATATACAAAAATCCTCGTGAAACATAGTATCAGTGAAATTTTCTAAGAAGAGAATAACAATTCAAATAAAACCTTACCAGAAACAAAATAATTGCATCCATTCTTCATGTAGACGTGTGGCATTCTAAAAAATAAAGAAGCTTCGTCTGCAAAATCAAGATGGAAATGAAACAAGGGTAGTCTTCAACACCGCTGCACTGTCAAGGCTCCCTAACTGCCAGGTCCAATCAACCTTGAGATAATTACGCCATAGTTTGTCAATATTGTAGATGACTGTCGAGTCGATGATTTGGAACGATGGACCCACATTGTAATTTTGTATGATGCTTAGAATTGAGCTCCATCCTGTTTGTACCGCGCTGTCGTTGCTTGCTTTACACACAACAATCGAAATGCACCCTAATTACTACTGCCCTTTTTGTGAATTGTTTTGTCAATAACCGTTAGCTGTTATTGCTAATGGAGACAGAGAGAGCAACAATAGGAAGGGCCCTACATGTTTCTGGGTTTGTACATTGGTAATCGTCACACCATTAGGCGACTTTATGGTCGTAATATATAGCTTTTGTAGGCAGGTAACCAGCGGAGATACATCTACAAAAAAGGGAGTCAATTTGTAAAAATCTACAACTATTGCTTTTGCCTTCTCCTCCCGTATGGTTGACCCGTAGTCACACTGTGATCGTAAAACTACCCAATACTTCGAACAAGTGTTGTTGAGATTGGGCCACAGTTAAATATTACCACCTGCATGGTTACAACTGTTCCGATGTCTGTTTTAAACATCGAACAGCCACGGACTTTCCATGCTCCAGTAGAGAGAATCCATGGTCAGGCCTAGCTGCTGAACCACAACAGGTAGTCTTTTTATACAAGGTGCAAAACGCACAAAGACGCGGTTGCGTTTGTACCCTATTTCACGCACAAGTACATACACGCGTATCATTTTCCTCGCGTTGATTTTCTTCGACTTGTTTTGACTTGTGTTTTCAACTTCACTGCACGTTTGATATACTGCACCTCATTTTTGTATATCATCACGTGGTAGTGATCTTCTCGTTTTGATGTTGCTCTCATCATGTTGCCCGGAATGCCTATAAAGCCGCCAGAGTGTGTGGCCACACTGTCGACTACATTATCGGACCTGCATCAAGTCTTTCGACCCTCAAAGTCCTTGTCAATTCGTCAAGGAAGTCTTGCTATTCGATCAGCGTTGTGTTTAGTCTGCTGCTGTAGTGAGTTGTAACCATTATTCTCTCTCTCTCTCTCTGTATATTGCTGACACAAAGGTAAGTCGTTTGATTTTGGGGGTTTAACATTTTGATTTTACGCTTTAACATAAGAGACGCGTTGCCTTGGATTGGGCTATTTGGGCTATAAAAAACGTTTAAAAGCTTTTGTTTTGATTTGAAATCACCGACGCCACGAACTGACACACTGTGTACAAACCCACTTTTTTTTTAGTTTTTCAGTTTTTTGCATGTTTAGACAATGTTAACCAAGGCCTACAATTTCATGAAGTTTCAGTGCTTCGGGAGCTTTACTTTTTGAATTACGATGATGAAGCTAAGCAACTTTGCACCGAAACTGACAATTTTCGTCGCCACGAACTGACAAAAAGGTTCATTTACCATTGCAACACATGGCGCGCACAAACCTCAAAAGTGAAAAAAATCGTTTCCACGAACTGCCACAAACCTTGGTGTGTAGCGCGCGCTGACCTACATTTTCACGAACTGACACACACGCATTGTAATACATTGGATGGTGGCAGTTCGTGGCGACGGAAAATGCCTGGTTGCGTAAATTTTCGACGCCACGAACTGACACAAACCTTTCTTACTTTATTGCTGATTAATTTAGGACGAAAAGCAGTAAAAAAGCACCGTATGTATGAAGTTTAAAGCATCAAGTCCCCACTATAAGAAAACTAGTTGAAAATACCCCGGAATTTTGTAGGAAAACTTGATTTAAAAAAACGTTCAACTTTAAACGCTTTTTTCTCCGATTGCTACTTTTTACTGGTATCTACGTGTGTGTCAGTTCGTGGCGACGGTGACGGAATATGGAAAGATGTTTGTAAAGTAGAATATAATAATCCACACAAATATGCCTTGAATTTGTGTGGTTTTCCTTTTACTTTGTGAACTTACACTGTCCGCCATTTTGTAAAAGTAAAAGGAAAACCACGCAATTTCGAGGCATGTTTGTGTGGATCATTAGTCTAATTTTAAAGCATCTTTCCCACCATATTCATTTCGTAACAAACGTTTTCAAACGCTGTTTGTAGCCCAAATCGCCCAATCCAAGGCAACGTGTCCCTTTAACCATGAACTTGTATTATTTTATACGAATCATATAAGTGTCTTGTTACTCCATATCGGCTTCGGTTCCGGTGTGGTAGGAGATCGAGCTTGTACAATTGTTCAGGATGAATTGTTTATACCTCGGTAACAAACTGTGAAGTTTTATTGGTCGAGATCCAATCATGTGATGTGATACAAAAACGCATGTACCATGGCTAAGGATGCGCACAGCAGCTGCAGCGCCAGAGGGTAAAATGAGTTTTGTTTACCGGTGTACATTACCTTGATCGTACGTACGGTTGGTCAATTTCCAGCGCTTTGTACAAAGCAACTGCGGGTTCGAGGGACAGTGAAGAATTGTTTCTTATTTGAACAACTGTTCTTCTGCTTATTAAACTAGTGGTTATACTCTGTCGTAATAATGTTTGAAGATGACAACAAAACTTCGAGAAGAGGAATAATAATGTTACCAAGGTAAAACAAAACGATTGTTGCACGCTGTGGCGGGGGTCCATGGGTTTGTACACCCTCGTGGGAAAATGGCACCCTCGGTTCGCCTCGGGTGCCATTTTCCCCCTCGGGTGTACAAAACACCATGGACCCCGTCACAGCGTGCAACAATTGTATAGTGGTGCATGATGGGAGCGATTGTACTGCTGATCGGCACAAAGCGTACAATCACGTCATGTACACACGCAGTACGATAATGCAATGCGGCTCATGAATATTTAAACGATCTTTTTAAACCAAAATTTGCATGGAGCCGCCCTTTTTCTCTTTTTTATCAATACCATATTTTTGCTGGGTATTAACCTGTGTATCCACCATGAACAGCACTCATTTCCTTTTCGTGATAAAAGACTTTACCGTTGTTATCCAGTGTTGTTGATTGAACACTTTGTTTGAATTTAAGTGAAGATTTAGTTAATTTTTTACAATGTAAAAGTACAAATATAAAACAAGAGGCATCCATTTACATCGAACATCTGAAATTTAATTACATTAATTTAGGTTACAAAATACATTCCTATAATATATTCTTCAGGCATGAAGCCTTTCTCGGGCATTTTGACAGCACACAATTCTGTGCAGCAAGGCTGTTGTTCTTTCATTATTTCCTTGCAACTTCGATGACCAATTGAGCCCAAGTTTCTACAGGTTTGTTATTTCTTTTGCATACGTTGTTGGGTACACAAAGTGGGGATACTAGTCTTTGATAATTTCCAAAATGGATTTCCCGCCTCTAATGAGTCTAACATTAAATGTATGGTTTTGCACACCGAGGGAGATTTAAGGCAATTCAACCGTTGAGGCATTTCAGCATTTATTATTGTTTTACCAATAATCTAATGGGAGACTTTGTCTCGCTAGGTGGCAGCAGACACCCCTAGTCATTAGTCAATGTCCAATGTTTACGCAGTTCTGACATTCAGACATTTCTCAGAACAATGCAATACCTGAAAAGTCCGCTGTCACCAAGTGTTCCTAAAAGTCTCACATGAAAATTGTTTTGTATTAATCTTTTGTTTAACCATACAATTTGCCATTATACCGTTTTGCTCTTCCATAATTATTTTTCTCATCAAAATTGTATTTCTTTTCTTTTTCCACCTTGACACTCATACATTTCTGTTTCTCTTTGATGATCCTAACTCTGTTTTTGTGATTGTTGTTTCATCATGTCATGTGACCCATGTGGCAGAGGTACACGTTTTGCCTCATTTACAAATTGTATGATTCGTTGTTTTAAATATTAGGTACAGCCATGATTGCTTTAATGTAAATACTACGCATTATTAACGGTATTTTTGCATTATTTCTACAAAATCATGGTGCGTCCCTACTGTGTACCACCGACAGTAGCCCGTCATCGATATTCACAAACAAAATAGTATGATATTGTGTGGCACATTATTTAATGAATCTTCTCTAATTATTATGATCCACCATTATAATAATTAAACAAAATATTAACAAACGAATTTAATCCACTTAATCCCACTTTCACCCATTCCGGACCATTCCATACCTCTACCCCCCACCCCACCCCACCCACTCCTCTTCATACAGACTACTTTCGTCCGTCGAATTCCGTGCGGGGCATCTTCGGTGTGTTCCGTCTCCACTGGAGCGCGCCCTCGGCGGGCGACTCCGAGATTCACCGGGTCGACAGTCTGATCCAGTGCGGAGACAAGTGCATGAACGACCCGCAGTGCGTGAGCTTCAACTTTGCCGATGACGGAAACAGATTCAAAGGCTGTGAGCTGATAGCCAGGTATTTCCCATTTCAGCATCTCCAGTACACACCGGACGCTCACTACTTCGTGATCGAAAACTCAAAATAAGACACCTGGACACGTGATCCTTTGAACCACCTAGACACGTGATCCGTCGAACCACGTGTCTCATTGCAGGGTATTATTGTAGTATTAAGTGTGGCTCTGCTCAAAAAATAAAAATAAAAAAAGCCACCCGGGCCAGTAATTATTCCACGCGAGACTCAACTTAAATAATTGAGTAAAACACTTGTACGCTTACCTTTTTCACAATTCAAAATGGTTTATTTATTTAAAACAACCATGCCTTTGCGAAAGTTGCACATTGACAAGCTTTGACAGGATTGTAAAGATAATAGAAACTTACACATCTACAATATTTCCCAGCTATGCAATGAGATACAACGTTAAAGAGCATACTAATTAAATAATTGATGTGTTCATAGTTTAGAAATAATAAATATATACGTGTATCTATTGCCATTGAACAATATTTTTGTGTTTGCGTATAGATCCTTAAAAACATGTTATTAACAAACTCAAATTAAAGTGTTTATAGCTCAAAACCTTAAAGGGAAGGTAGGCCTATGCGTTTGGTAATCACTCTTACAATTAATGGCAATAAAAACTGACTTGGTTAGAAGTACAGCAACTTTCGATAGTATAAAGCATTTTAAGAATCT
Organism: Pycnopodia helianthoides; assembly: GCA_032158295.1. Taxonomy (NCBI): domain Eukaryota; kingdom Metazoa; phylum Echinodermata; class Asteroidea; order Forcipulatida; family Asteriidae; genus Pycnopodia; species Pycnopodia helianthoides. Next base: position 11,797,369 of record CM063256.1, on the reverse strand, counting down.
TTTCACTTCGAAGTGATGTGTGTTATGGAAAAAATATATCAGTTTTTATCAGAACAAATTTGAATATGAGCAGATTGTGTATTCCAATTGCGGATTGTTCTTCCTGCGTGGACATAACCGCTCCGGATTTTCGGCGATATCTCAAAAACACTACCACCTTTTAGAATGATATTTTCACAGGTTAGTTTTAGTGTATATATATATCTATATTTATATAGGATTAAAACAATCGAACGGTTTCAAAAACCAAAGGTATACCTTCCCTTTAACCTCTACAAATTCAATAAAACTTTACAAAAATGTCAAGACGATAACTTTGCATTGATAGAAGCGCCCTCTTGCTAACCTCTAAAAAAGTGCCGTTCGAGTAGTTTATGACGTCACGACAACCCTGCACTCAAAGCGGGAAGACACGTTCAATTGCGTCACACGCGCGCATATCTACTGCAAGCCCAAAGTTTCGGCTACTTCTGGCTCCACAGCTAGCATACGTTTAGGTGTTATTTTGCCATAAAAAAAACACCCATTTCATCGTGCGTTCAAAGGCAATTCTTGTGCCAGAAACTGTTAATTCTGAGGAGTCCATAGTCTTTGAAGAAAGTATGTGAAAGACAAGTCCAATCACTAAACTTTTCTTGCATAAATCATCAAAGAAAACCTCGCTCACAGCAATGAACTTTCCGTGTTGTTAAAGAAATAATTACGTCAGTGAGAAGGGTTAATACACTTTTAAAATTCCTGGGTCAGAATTGACCCGGTTTGGGCTCCAAGGGGCCCCCGACTCATTTCTGGGTCAGTGTGACCCGGAATCTTCGTAAAAATGACGGGTCTAAATCCCTTTTTTTTAAATCATTTTTGTTACCAGTTTCCAGGCCAGCCTGCCGTGAAATAGGTCAGGCCCCCTATAGGACCCACCTAGATATTTCTGACCCGGTATTGTTGGGTAGAGGAGGCATACTGAAAAAAAAAAATTATTAAACAGCTTGGGAAAATCGTATACTTTAAACAAAAAGCACAAAGGTAGCTTGGCGTAGTCACTACATTTTAAAACTAAAATAATTGGCGCCTGATTATGGAACGATGAGTAGATTTTTATGAAATTTCTTTTAAGTCACAAAAAGTAATTTATTTTTGTTATTGTATCGACCTACCGACCCTTCGATGGAAGACAAAAATTATGGGAAAAACAAATAATTAAAATGGACCATGCACGCCCTAGATGAACATCCTCTCTTTAAACGTGTTGCGGATTTCACAATTTTAGCGTACATCCGAGAACATGGCTTACATAATTATCCCATATCCCATACACGCTAATTTTAAAAAGGGCATACGCACTAGTTTCAATGTTTGGAGTTTTTCCAGGTTTTTTGTTTTTCGTTAGATTTAACTAATATGTACGTACAGCAGCGCTATTAAAGGTACATTACAGAATTGGTTTTTGCTAACCAAACAGTTGCTGGCAGTGTAAGCACTTTATGTAATCTACCACATACATAAACTGACAAACCTGTCGAAGTTTGAGATCGATCGGCCATCTGGGTCGCAAGAAAATAGTGAAAAACCGATTACACATTTGCATGAAATCATATAGATTCAACAAATGAATAAAACGCTCACTGAGCGATAAACTCCAATCGGAAATTAGTTTATTCGTTTCTCATCAAATATGGCATTTCAGACAGAAATATTTCAAGGGATGCTTTCTACTATCATCATCATTAGACCGTGTAAGTTTTATGTAATACTGTGATCAAAAAGTACATTTTACAAGTTTGTTTCTTACCAATTCTGTAATGTTCCTTTAAAGGTAGAGTCATAGACTAATTTTGTCAACGTAATGCTGATCAAGGCAAAATTATAAAGAAAGATACAACAAAACTCACATGTGAATTTTTTTTAATTTGAATACATTGTCTAGTTGTTGAGAAAATAGCACCAAATAATGTAACGGTCTTTTCCGTTCGGTTTAGCGAGGTGACAGAGTACCAGCCGCATATCTGGCCCGCATCATTCACAATTGAACGCCAGTAAAATTTGAATCTCCAAAGATCGGCTACGTTTTGCCAATAAACAACACTTTTAAATTCCACCCGCAACAGGGAATAAATCGCAATCTTCTCTTCTGGCTGAAACTCTGGGACATGCTGATATTTGAAAAAGAGAGAAAACAAGGGAAAAACACAACAACAACAACAACAACAACAACAGCAGCAGCAGCAGCAGCAGCAGCGACCTTTGGAGATTCAAATTTTTCTACATATTGAATTATAATCAACAAGGGCACTTCAGACCAAATACATTTCGCAGGATGCTTACTACAATTACCATAGTTATAACAAACAGGCTTTCGGATGGAAATTACACAAAAAACGTTTTCCAAAGAATAACCGACCTTTAAATAACAGCCATAATTATCGTAAAATACGCTAATTTGAAGGTTTGGCGTAAAAATATATCTGCCCTGAACATCACAAAACATCTAACAGTCATCTCATTTCATTTGAATGTACATAATGATTTTATATATATATATCAGAATACCCTCTTTGTCCTCAACTCACATAAAGTCATTCTCAACCGGACAGCTACCCTTACAAAGAGCACCCTAGTTTTATAAGAGTGTTGAATACCCTTGTTTTTTGTATATTTAATCGTCTACGCTGGTTCCCCATCTCCCTGGGGTACATTGGACACCTGGTCCAGTTCAGATTGCGCTCTCCGTCTGTGTGTTTTCTGGATGAGGGGTACCAGTAGTAGAAACGCAGTAGCTAAGACGTAAAATGCACCCGTCATGCAAAATGACGCCGTGTAGGATCCCGTCACGTCACGCAATAACCCTGAAAATGCAAAACGTAAACATCGTCGATTAAATCAGAACCCAACAAAACATTTTGCCCCGGTGAAAAATGGCGGGGTTAAACCTGTTCAATTGTGTCTGTCTCCGTAACGATTAACATTTCAAGAATGTTTGTTTATGGGATTTCTACACTGAAACCTCTAAATCCCTATAAAGTCTCCTTCAGTCCCCTTCAGTCTCCTGACGATGACTAGAGCAGGCTAGTCGAAACGTTGAGACCAATTAAGAACTCACTCCGCGGCAGTGAAGTTAATAACGAGAAGTCACCTCGATCCAAAGCGAAAGAAGTTATGGTAGCACCGGCCGATTTCCTACCCCCCCCCCAGGTAGTAGTTAATAAGCAGGACAGTTCTTTTCAGAACTATAGAAGTCTCCCGATTTCTGAAATCTACTCCGTGGCAGTAGAATAAATAGCCAGACAAGTTCTCAAAGAACAAATTCACCAAGTAATTATTTTGCTCGTCATACGTGCACCTAATGCAGCAACTTACTAAAATATATACAGACCATTAAGGGGAATACAATAAGTTATCCTACTCTATAACGTACTTCTTACAGGCACTAGACACTATTGGTAATTTCTCAAAATAATTGTTAGCATAAAAACTTACTTGGTAACGAGCAATGGAGAGCTGTTGATAGTATAAAACATTGTGAGAAACGGCTCCCTCTGAAGTAATGTAGTTTTTGAGAAAGAGGTAATTTCTCAATAAAATATTTTAATTGATTTTGAGACCTCACGCGTGAGGTCTCGAAATCAAGCAATCAAGCATCTGAAAGCACACAACTTCATGTGACAAGGGTGTTTTTTCTTCTGATATTATCTCGCATCTTCGACGACCAATTGAGTTCAGATTTTCACAGGTTTGTTATTTTGTGCATATGTTGAGATACACCAAGTGACAAGACTGGTCTTTGACAATTACCAAAGGTGTCCAGTGTCTTTAAAGGCTCTCCAAAGATGTCGAAGGTTTTCTCTTAGATAAACGTGTTTTTATTTATTCCGTACAGAGTGTTGTGCAAAAATAGATAGTGATGTTGTTACGTTAGTTTTAAACTTAATAAACAAGCATTGATAAACATCACATTGTTTGACATGTATTCTTTACGTTAGGGTGTTTAATTTTAAACAATGCACCAACTATAAATTTAACTCTCTTTTTTTTGAATAAACTGTGCGTTTTCATCAGAGTGCAGACTTTTAACAGCAGGCCGTCGTTACCATCGTTGTCAAGTTCCCAGTACGCATTAGGAGACATTAGCACCGATTTTCACTACAATTAAAAAGGGTTCAGACTAAGGTCAAAAACTTGTTTAGCGTCCCCGCCTGCTTCTCTTTTAGAGGCCGCCACCTATTTTTTTTTTCAGGAACAATTTTAACGATCTCTGAAGACAAAAATAAATGTTAAAATAAACGAGATCGTATTTATTGACTTTAGCACACCGAAAAGACACAGAAAAAAGCTGGCAACCATCTTGCAAAATAGCCCGGCCGGTTGTCTTGAAAAATGTTTCGGGCGGCCATAAAAAAAATTAAAAAAAAAAAAATAAAACCCTCCTCCTTCCTTTTTTTAAAAAAGGCAGGACGCTAAACATGTTTTTTAAATTTTTTATTTTGCCTAATACGGCAACTTCGGCTTGGGTGAGGGGCTGTGTCTTCGTTATCAAAGCAGGCCCTGTAGCTTTACATGGAATTATGAACTCTCACCCAGTGCACACCTGTATGGCAAGCCATTATGCCCATGACGTCAAGTGCATAATGTCTATTCCATGTACAGCCAAAGGCCTGCTCTGATCACGACGACACAGCCCCATTAAGTTGAAAAGGGGCAAGAGAAGATTGTTGATCTATAATGAAGGTTTATCATCCACTATTTTGCTTACCTGCTGTAAAACCGCCAGCAAAAACTCCACAGCTATCGAAGAACATGGCCAACCCGTAACTCGTAGGCAAACCCCTCAGACTGACGAGGTCCCTTAAGACGACGGGTACCAGTGGGTACACTGATCCGGAGGAGAAACCGATGACCAGCGAAGCGATGATGACCCCAACGTACGTGGTAGCGATGGCCTGACCAAACGCACCGATGACACCCAGGCCGAGGGCGATGATGTACGCAGTGGTTGCCGACACCAGGCCGCGGTGAATGAAAAACCCGTGGGTTAGTCTGGTGAACGTGGAGCCGGCGCCGAGCGACGACAGCGCCATGCCGGCCATCTGGGCGTTCACGCCCACCATGCTTGTGCGCGCAACCACGTGCGATGTCACCGAATAAAACGCGCAGGCCTGGAAGAAACTCACCGGGCAGACAAGCACGACTGCCCCTACGTACAACAGCCAACGGTTGATTCTGACACTAAGGCGGTCTACGGAAAATCGCTTGCTGCGTTTTGATTGGTCAGTGTGAGCACTGATCTCCTGTGAATGGTTAGACGTTCCCTCGTGATCATTTAAAGCTCGAAGCTCCAGCGAGTCTATTGGCTTTATTTGCTCACAGTCACTCTTAATAGGCACAACCGCGTGGACTTGTACTTCAGTGTGTGTTGAAAGACTCTCCTCACTATTAGCAGTAGCGTCTGGAATGTCCAACAATGGACACCTTGATGCAACACAAACAACGGCGTTACCGTTACAACCACCGTTACAACTACCATCACCGTTATAAACAACGGCGTTACCGTTACAACCACCGTTACAACTACCATCGCCGTTATAACCACCATAACCGTTTACAGCGTCAGATTCTTCCGCACACTGCTCAGTGATGTCACAACATTCTTGGTGTTCATTCTCGGCTTCATCCCCGTCGATTCTCGTGTACCGCGCGAGACGCGTTTGTTCTAGATCGTCCAGTTTCTCTAGGCGTCTTAAGCGTACCGGTCGAAACAGAGCGGCAGCGGCCACGGTGTGCATGGCAAAGGCACCCTGTATCAGGAAAGATCCTCTCCAACCATATTTATCGACCAGGTAATCTAGAAGCGGCGGACAGATGAAAATGGCTAGGCCCGGGCCACTGAAGGCGAGGCCGTTGACGATAGCGTAGCGCTTCTTGAAGTAATGACCAAGTATGACGGCCGCTGAAACGAAGACTAGACCCGACCCTATACCTGGAATCAAAAGTCAAACATTTCCAGTCTTTAGTTTCACAGGTCGGACTAGCATCAGTTTTAATACGAAAAGGTTACTTAAAGGTATTGTACACTTTTGGTAACAGCTCAAAATCAGTGTCCACATTTTGTGTGAATCAACATATGCATGAACAAACTAACCTGTGAAAGTTTGAGCTCAATTGGTCATCGAGGTCACGAGAAAATAGTGAAAAGAGATTATTCTGTTTTTTCAATTTATCGCGCGCGATAATTACTATTGTTTTACTCGTTTCTCAGAAACAATAGCATTTTAGGCAGAAATATTTTAAGGAACCCTTTCTTACCATTACTTACTTTAAATCATGTAAGTAATGTGTGAATCTCTGAACATTGTGTTTTTCGATCTTACCAATAGTGTACAGGGCCTTTAAACATACAGCCAGTATTTTGTGTATTCGTTTGTCTTGTAAAAATATATATATATATATATATTATTTTAACAAAATATTTCTCGAAGTGGTTATATAGTAGTACGGCAGCAGGTAGATGATGGGATTGTGCCTTTGATGATACAAGCATAGAGTGTGGCACACGGTCAGAGTACATCATGAGAAAGATATTTTCGCTAAAGGGCCATCGCAATTGAAAAATTGTATGTAGTAAATAACCGGCAATGACATATTTTGTTTTGAAAGTTTTGAAAAATCGCTTGATGATCAACCTTTACTTTTTTTTCAAATTTAACATCAGAGATGGCCCTATAGCCAAGTATCTGTTATCATGACATACTCTGACTGTGTGCCATAATTCCATGCTTGCATCATCGTGGGCACAACTCCACATCAGTAGTTCTCCTTTCTGCCCCACTGTCATGAAATCGGGGAGTCAAGCCCATTTAATTCATTAGTTGTGACGTAACTTGCGAATTATACTTGAGAAACAGTGCTCCGGGGCTAGGTTGATTCCGCTGGACTAGCTAGTCAAACCGTGCATCACTCGGTTGACATCTAGATCGACTATGTTTAGTCGACTCCAGTCACCCTCCTGAACTTGCTCCAGATAATGTTCGCTCGTCCCCATCGCCTTGCCTTAAAACCAAAGGCGCTGGGATGGGCAAACGTATCAAGCACGCTCATTGGTTAATGCTTCAGTCCCATCATGCATCAACACTAGCACTGCAAGCACTGCACGCATGACGTACTTCCTGAGCAAGAATCTGTGCAAGCTGATTAGCCCATCCCAGCGGTCCTGGATAGGTCGCTGGGGCCGAGCGAACAGATAATGGTGACTATTAGCAACGCTAGGTGGCAGCAAACTTACCAGGTAAATCCCTTGTTTGCATGCTCAGAACTACACGTTGTTGTAACTGGTATGTCTGGCCGCAATTATGTGGTCCACAAACCCCTACAATGAATGCACATTGAAATAACTAGATGGCCTACCTGTAATTAGACCTAAGGTAATGAAGATGTTAATACTCGATTGAGCGAAGGAACTTGCAATAAATCCACCGGATACAGCGAGCCCTCCGATTAGTGACGTCTTACGGCAGCCGAACTTCTTCACACAAACACTGCCAATTGGACCTGAACAATTCAATCACAATGGACGTAATTTGTATCGAGTATTTTTCAACTAAAGACTTTGTTTGAAGCATTTCACTCAAAAAAGACAATTCTCGGCTCAGAATTGATCCGGATTCCAGGGCCCAATTTCATAGAGCTGCTAAGCACAACAATTTGCTTAGCATGAAATTTCTTCATTGATAAAAACAGGAATACCAACCAAATTTCCACGTGATTTTCAGGATAAGCAAACAACAGCTGAATATCAGTAACAAGCAATATGCAACACATGGAAATTTGGATGGTAACCCTGTTTTTATCGAGGAAGAAATGTCATGCTAAGCAAACTGTTGTGCTTAGCAGCTCTGTGAAATTGGGCCCTGGTCCTATGGGGGGGGGGGGCTGAACCTTCCGGTCAGGCTGACCTGGAAAGTGTTTATCACACGGAATTTTTTTACTCGAGTTCTACGGAGTTTGACCCATTTCTGGGTTGTTTTGACACAGGTTCCAGGTCGTTGCTGACCCAGAAATGGGTCAGACCCCACGGGACCCGGACCGGGTCAATTCTAACCCGGAATTTTGTTTAGAGTTACGGCTGTATATATGGATTAAACCCTTTGTCTTGTTTTTAATGAATTAAGATCGCATTGCAAATACCATTATCGCACATGAAAGTCGATTATTTTTACATAGTGTTTTAGGCGGTCAATTACCTAGGAATTTCAAGTGAAAAACTCGAAATTTGAAATGACTAAAATACAGAATTCAAGAAAAAAAAATCGTCCTGAAAAAAAACCTGCTTCTACAATCTTGGAGGAAAATGAGTTTAGCAATAAAATAATATCAGCTAGGCAAAAAAAAAACATGTTTAGCGTCCTCCCTCTTTGAGAAAAGGAACTTGAGGGCCTTTTTCCCCCTTTTTTCAAGACAACCGGCCGGGCTATTTTTCAAGATTGTTGCCAGTTTTCTCTGTGTGTTTTTTTCGGTGTGATAGAGTAAAACAAAAATACGATCTTATTTATTTTAAAATGTTTTTTTTTTTTCGTCAGAGATCGTTAAAATTGATCCATATAGAAAAGTAAGAGAGAACAAAAAGGAGGCGGCCTCTAAAAAGGGAGCAGGCGGGAACGCTAAACACATGGAAACTAGCATATCCCGCGTGTAATCACCATATTGCGGTATTCCTCTACTATCACACATGGCGGTTTATGCGTCCTTATAGCTGACAATTCCTAAACGATTTTACATGAAATCAAGGCAGATTGATTATCACACACTCACATGTAGCTGACAGCAACGTTGAGCCTGAACTTATGACCCAGCCGAGCTCAGCAGCGCTCATTTCGAATTCGTGTTGGAGCGGGCTGAAGTAGACTCCACTACAGAGCAGCGTGCCCATCGTCAGAAACATCTCTGTGAACGCACCCAGTGCCACAAGCCATCCCCATCCACCGTCCGGCGGCTGGGGATCAAGGCTAGCGGAAGGCTCCCTCAGACGCTGTTGCTTTCCCAGTCTGACCATGCTGTCGATACTGTAAAATCTATGCCTGGTAAAATAAAGAGACGACTGATCGAAGCGTATGTAATACATCAAAGCTCATAAAAGCAAATCGGCTCGGTATGATGAATCCGTGGACAATTGCAGGCAGGCGTTAAAATCGGAGACAAAAATGGCAAGCCATGTGCTGTTCAGCATGAAATGAAATAACACGTAAAATGTTGATTGTTTTGCCGTGGTCTTGGTTTGGTTTAGAAAGAAGCCCGGCGCACATCCACTTAGACATAATTTCGTTCGGTTTAGTCTTACTGAAAAACAGCGCGATTTGGGTTGCGTTTATTAAAAGGTATCATACAGGATTGGTATTTGGTAAGGATAAAGAACAAATTATCGTTTAATTTCAGTCTCAAAGCTTACTGATTATAAAGTTCATACTAGAACCATTTTTATGTGAAATGCTTCCCTCTGCAATGAAGTCTTATATGAAGTCTGAAAACCTAAAAAGAAATTAAAAAAAAAAAAAAAAAAAAAAAAAAAAAAACCGTCTCCCCCTGGTTACGGGCCTGCCCGTAACCAGGGGGAGACGGGGGGGGGGGAGGGGCAGACGCCCCCCCCAAAAAAATCCGCCTACCCCCCCCCCCAAAAAAAAAGTAAGTAAAATAAGGCTGACAAACAAGGGACATAATATTTGGTTTTCGGATAAGTAAATTTAGTTATCTATTTATTCCCCATTTAGTACACACTATGTGATTACGTTTTCACATCTGTTTAGATGAAAACAACCTTGGGTATACTTAAAGGGGCACATTGCCTTCAAGACCCTCAAAATATTGCCGTTTGATGACGCTCATTATTCCTTCTTAAGAGTTGTTCATGCACTAAAAAAGCTAGAGTGTGCTGTAATGAGTGAGAGGTGATTAAAGTAAAAATATTGTTCTTCACAAAAGCATGTCCTTTTCTGTCATAAAATTGCACCAAAACCAGACAATTTCAAGGGAAATTGACGTGAATCATTATATTCTAGTTTTGAACTGCGTTTCCAACCATATTCATTTTGTAATTGTAGCAAACGCTGTTTATAGCCCCAAAAGCGCCCAATCTGAAGGCAATGTGCCTCTTTTAACACCTGTGACAATTAAAGTGAGGAACTGGTATTAATTGGGGGAAACATTATAAGTTTCAATCTGAAAGCTTACTCGGTACTTACCAGTTGTGGGACACATTAATGTATTGGAAGGAATTGTACCTTTGATAACCGTATACAAGCACGGGATTTTGTACACTTTCTGTGTTTGTCAGGAGAAAGGTATTTAGCTATATGAGGCCATCGCAGATTTTTCCTTTGAAAAATATAGGTGTGATACAAGTGTCATGACCGGGATTTGAACCCACTCCCTGATGACGCAGCCACCAGAACTTGTGTCCCTTTTCACGGGACGCTCGGACACGGCACTCCCAGGGCTCGGCCATTGAACACCCCATTTACAGCCAGTGTGAAGGGGGAAACGTGACTGCCCACACCCACTCCCTCCACCCCACATTGTGGTGTTGTTTTGCAGGCCTCGAACTTGTATCCCGTACCCAGCAAACACGTAACGTCATCATAACGTTACTGTGATGTACTTTTGGTATTGTTAATTCCCAACTAAAACACAACTAACCTGCAACGTTGCAAAAAGGTTGCGGGTTGGTCTTGTTACTTAATAACCTAAATAAAACGTTATAACAAGGTTTATTTTAACCGTCGTATAAAAACGTCTAGTGAATATTATTTTGCAACGTTTTCTAAATGTTATGGTTTGTCACGTTACTTTGTAACGCAGATACAACGTTTTCCAAGTTGGTTTCGACGTCATATACAAACGTTAGGTGAATGTTCTTTCATAACGTTACCTGAAGGTTGTGGTTTTGTCACGTTATTTGAAAACATAACATACAACGCTTACGGCAATGTTCTTCAAAACCTCTAAATAAAGTCGCGTTAACGTTTTTTTGCAACGTTGCTTGAATGTTGTAGTTTTGTCAGGTTACCTGGGAACGTTATGACAACGTTAATATCACATATGCAAATTAGTAGATTGGGCTAAGAAGTTGTAACATATTTACAACAAATTTTGAGAAATTTGCCAAATTTATGAATTAGGTGTACTCATTTCTTTATGTATTTGTCTAAACTCTCAGAGGATTTAGAGGCAAATTTAATGTAGTAACTAAACGTGTAATTTTACTTTCAAAAATATTATTAAAGTGGAAAAACTTTAGTAAAAATACACACCCATGATTGCCAAAGCAAAAAGTTTTATGCACTTATATAGTACATGCTGTACAATATGTAGTATACAGGTACAGTGAAGTCAGGCAACCGCAACGAGTAGTAATGGCCTACTGGTAAGTTTACATTGTTTAATTGAAAGTAATTAATTGATTATGATGTTGTATCAATTTATGAAACTATTATATAATATAAACAATTTATACTTGATCGAAAAACTGCAGAAAAATATCATATAATTGCGTTAAGAAATTACCCTGTTTTTTTAGTGCAGTTTTTACGTTGTCACAACGTTATTAAAAAACGTCATAACGCAACGTCATCTAGACGTTGACAAAACTCCACACTTATCCGTCCGTACGACGTTAAATAAAAACGTTCTCCCAACATTCGAATAACGTCCTAGCGACGTTATTTGGTTTGCTGGGTAACTGTTTGAAGTTATTATCTGTGTTTTTATCAGTATTTCAGATAGTCAACACTGACAAAAATACTTCGACCTAAACACTGCATGGGGCGTCCATGGGCTCAACCAAATTGGACAAACCATTTTGAACTTTGTAGTAACTTATTAATGTATTATAAAGAGTCAATAGCCGAATACTCCTTCGACTTTTCCTTCTGCCTGAGTGCAAGACAAGATACTCGCCTCTCAGTCTGACATACCTACGAGCTAGGTCCAGCACCTCTGTATTGAATTGTCTCGCTACAATGATACAAGACACCTTCAGACCCATACGCTGATTTTTTTTTTCAAGAGTAATTTCTTCAGTCGTCCCCAGAATAAGCTCCACCCCACTCTCACTCTCAGGATTCGGTTAACCAGAGAAATATAAGAGTACAGAAATAATCTTCCAATTCTCTGCGTTACCACAGCTTTACCAACAAAATCATGAAAATCATCAAACAGACTGTCTAGAGTAACTGGATGTGACTGCATGGGCACCGCCGCGCTGGGCTTGTTGTTTACCGAAGCCATAGGCTCAGTAGTCTATGAAAAGCGAATTGAGTGCATCCGATCAATGGAATCGTATAATTGCTTGAGCATCCAGTATAAAAAGATGCCTTGTTCTGGTAATGGATACGCAACCAATTTACAACAGGAAATGTATGACCAGCCTCATCAGACTGTTGAATAAATACAACCGTATGTTTGACCCTGTGACTATACTCTTACATTACAAACTCAATGGTATAACAACAAACGGCCTCGGCCTACTCGCAGTTACGGCACCATCCACACACGGTATAAAATGCAAGGGTGTCACAACCGGCAAACTATACGAGTGCCAACACTTCATAGGCCTATCTGAGTTAACACACAATAACTCTATACTCCTTATAAACTTACCTGAACAATAAATGTTCAAAACAAAAGGTCCTCTTTTGGGTAGAGAGTACAAATCAGTCCATTGGTGCCGGTGGTGGACGTAGAACGTTTAGGTTTGTTTTACTGGTTTTTTGTTTTACTGTTGATCTATGATCCAATTGGCAGCACAAAACGCATATGTCCATAAGTTATTCATCCATGCACTATAAAACATAATCTCCACTGCACCGGTTGCATGTTCGATGTCAAAGACCTAGCCTGTAGAGAAGTGATACATACATGTACATCACAATGTATATACACACGGCTAAATAGAACTCAAAGATCAGCCTGTACTGGTGTCAGAGTATTAGAACACTAATTTCAATCCAGCTGCTGCCCAGTTATATTCATCCATGCACTAACATAATCGCCACTGCACCGGTTGCATGTTCGATGTCAAAGACCTAGCTTGTAGAGAAGTGATACATACATCACAATGTATATACACACACGGCTAAATAGAACTCAAAGATCAGCCTGGACTGGCGTCAGAGTATTAGAACACTCATTTCAATCCAGCTGCTGCTCAGTAAGACCCTTTCCTTTATCCGTGTTCAGAAGGAACAGATACACGCCCCGAGCCCGACGAATCGTCATTTGCCTTGACGATCACCCGGAACCAACCATCCGTAAGGTTCGTTTCATAACGCTCGTGGACACCCGCCTCGACGAAAACATGGACTCGCGCAAAATATGACAACACCGCACCGTTCTTTCACAGTTTCTGTGTCTGTGTGTGATTCTTTTTGCATACTGAAATAAATGACCAGGCTAACTAGACTAAAACCAGACACCATGTGTTTCTCATGCTTGTAACGCTGGACCCGTAAACTAAACAAACATCTGTACACACTACAACTACTGTGTATGATGAGTTAACTTGCAGGGACATCATAAGCCGACCTGGGGACTATCATGCTTTGACGTCACACTTTGTTGATATACGGCGACCTTTACTTTCCAGCACGACGTGGGACCGATTCAGTTCAGTAATGGAGGAATGCGCGGGGTCAGTTTTAGTACCTTCTTCCGTGGTTTTACACAACTTTAAAAAAAAAACCGTTGAAGGCATGGGTCACAGAATGTCATATAAGTCAATCCATTCAATTTCATTGACTGATCTGTCAATGACAAACTTGATCATGCCTCGGGGAAATCTCCATGGTTGAGAAAAAAAAAACGTGCAGATTTTGTTTCTTTCTTTTCTCGTTTTTCTCTTTTCTTTTTCAGCTTAAAGTTGCGTAGCCAAAATTTTGGCCGATTTTATTTTAATTGTTCAAGTCTTTCTTTCTTTCTTTATTTTGTACTATTTTGTCTTTCATTTATCATTATTATTATTTTTGTAATGATTTATTTAAACGAATTCTGACAGATGATGTTGTTTTGAAAACCGAAACCACACAACAATTTTCGCATATTATATGCCAGGGACAATGCACAAAATACATGCGACGTGCAAATTTGACATGGCCGGCTGTTGACCGCCTTAACGTTGGCATCACAACAATAAATAATGTTTTAGTTTTTAATTAGCTATCACTAACCAATCGCGGATTTCTTATGTACAATACCTTCAATAGCTACTTTTGATAATGCTACAAGCAATTCCATGTAAAATGTAAATCTAAATATCGGGGTCGAATAGGCCAAAATTCGGACCTTATCTTGGCATTATACCAAAAGAGAGGGGGGAAAACACAGAAATGAAAAAAGGAGTGGTACATTCGTGTAGGTCATTAACACATTGTTTAGAAAAAATGGTCACAATTTTCCAGTTCATGTTCTGGCATACAAGATACAATGCTGTAGGCCTAATGATATATTTTAAATTTTGTATGTCATAAAAACCACAGAATTGCTCAATAGCGGCCTGTAGCGCATAACAGCTGGACAAGTTTTGAGATGTGACCCCCCTTTCTTTACATCAAAAGTTGATGAAAATTGTTTTGGTGAAATATTTAATTAATATTTGTCTTATTTAATTTTTCTATTCAATTTATGAGTTTGTTTAATTCCATTGAGCTGCGTACAAATTATGCATGGGAAACGGCCCTTTTTGTAAGTGTGTGCAGTAGCGTAACCAGAGGGGTCGGGGAGCCCCCCCCCACCTTGCCTCCAAACCCATCCTCCACCTTGCCTCCAAACCCATCCCCGCACCTTGCCTCCAAACCCATCCCCCATCTTGCTTCCAAACCCATCCCCCACCTTGCCTCCAAACCCATCCCCCACCTTGCCTCCAAACCCATCCCCCACCTTGCCTCCAAACCCATCCCCCACCTTGCCTCCAAACCCATCCCCCACCTTGCCTCCAAACCCATCCCCACCTTGCCTCCAAACCCATCCCCACCTTGCCTCCAAACCCATCCCCCACCTTGCTTCCAAACCCACCCCCACCTTGCCTCCAAACCCATCCCCCACCTTGCCTCCAAACCCATCCCCCACCTTGCCTCCAAACCCATCCCCCACCTTGCCTCCAAACCCATCCCCAACCTTGCCTCCAAACCCATCCCCCACCTTGCCTCCAAACCCATCCCCCCACCTTGCCTCCAAACCCATCCCCCACCTTGCTTCCAAACCCACCCCCACCTTGCCTCCAAACCCATCCCCCACCTTGCCTCCAAACCCATCCCCCACCTTGCTTCCAAACCCATCCATCCACCTTGCCTCCAAACCCATCCCCCACCTTGCCTCCAAACCCATCCCCCACCTTGCTTCCAAACCCATCCCCCACCTTGCCTCCAAACCCACCCCCACCTTGCCTCCAAACCCATCCCCCACCTTGCCTCCAAACCCATCCCCCACCTTGCCTCCAAACCCATCCTCCCACCTTGCCTCCAAACCCATCCCCCACCTTCCTCCAAACCCATCCCCCACCTTGCCTCCAAACCCATCCCCCACCTTGCCTCCAAACCCATCCTCCCACCTTGCCTCCAAACCCATCCCCCACCTTGCCTCCAAACCCATCCCCCACCTTGCCTCCAAACCCATCCCCCACCTTGCCTCCAAACTCATCCTCCCACCTTGCCTCCAAACCCATCCTCCCACCTTACCTCCAAACCCATCCCCCCAAATAAAAAATAAATAAATAAATAAATAAATAAAATAAAAACAAGAGCTGTTTCGCTGCGCTGCGCTACGAAACAGCTAAATAAATAAATTAATTAAAATGGACCACTAAAACAAACGCCCACACAGCAAGAAAAGAGGCACTAGTCAAAGATCCCCACAATGGGAGTAAAAAACCACAAACCCTCACACCATGCTCACACTAACCACACCCCCACCCCTCCCACTCCCTAACCATATTCGTTTTCTTTACTTTCTACTATTGATTTTAAAAAGAAAATGTAAACAAATAATGAAACAAATTAAAATTCAGGTTCATTCAGTTGTTGGAGCACACACTATGACTGCTCACCTACTTATAATGCTAAGTGCACCAAACCCCTGGATTTCAGATCTCAGCCATTCTTGTCATTCCACCACAAATTTCGTTATTTCATTTTCTTTCTTTTTTCACTTTTGTTTTTGATGTTATGTTGTTTATGTGTTGTTTTATTGTCTTGGTGTAAGAAAGCGTATCACAATGTTTATTTGTTTGTTTTCTGCGGTTCTTTTCAAATTATGCCTTCTTGGATTTCAGTTTCCAAAAATTATTTGAATGAGTCATACAACTCCCGGTTCTTTTATGGATTATAATAATTATAGATCCAGATTAAAAAATTGTTAGCGGCGGATATCCAATGTCAGTATTATGACCAAGATGAGTTTATGAATTCTTTTAACTCCAACACTAATACTAAACTGCTGCATATCAATGCACGCAGTTTGCCAAAAAATATTACAAGTATTGTTCATTTATCTAAAATTGCTGCAAACAAGCTTTTCAATTATTGGGGTCTCTGAGTCCTGGTTAGAGGGCGTCCGTGATCCTTTGATTCAGATTCCAAATTACAAAGTAGAAGGTTCATGCAGCTCAAGCAAAAGAGGTGGTGGGGTTGTACTTTATATAAAACAGGATCTTGTGTATAAATTACGTAATGATTTGTGTATTAGCAACTCTGAAACGGAATCATTTTTTATTGAGCTTGTTCATTCCAATAAATATAATGTTATAATTGGAATAGTCTCAAAACCCCAGAGTGTTTCCTGTAACGTCTAAACAGATGATATGGATGAAATGTTAGGTCGGCTAAATGCCGAGAACAAAAAAAGTTACATTATGGGTGATTATAACGTAAATTTACTGCAATCTGATACCGATAATGCTGTGCAAAATTTCATGACTATTCTTGATTCTCAGTCATTCTATCCCACCATAAACAGGATTACTACTGATAGTGCAACTTTAATTGATAATATCTTGACAAATGATTATTTAAACCACACTGCAGGGGTTCTGATAACTGATCAGTGACCATGCCTACCAGTATTTTTAATTATTGATAATCTTAGAGAGAGTTCACAGACTACGAGATGTAAAGGGCGGGTTTATGATAACGATAATATTGGCAAATTTATTCGTGATTTGAATGCGACTGATTGGGATTTATACTGTCAGTGAATGATATCGACTGTATGTACAACAATTTCTTAGCTCACGTTAAACAACTCCATGACAGGCATTTTCCTGTGATTGATGTTAAATACCGTTATGATAAATCTAAGTCTCCTTGGATGTCTGAGGGTATCTACAATTCTATCAGGAGGAAAAATCACTTGTACAAGAAGTTTCTTAAAACCATACTTCACAAAACAAATCTAATTATACTTTGTATAATAAAAACTGAATTCTGTTAAAAAATTATCTAAGAAGAACTATACTTGTGCAAAAAATTTAATCAAGAACAAAAAAACATTAAAGGTACATGGAAACTTATAAATTCATTGCTCAATAAGCATAAACAAAAACTGAACCCCACTTAATTTTGTACCGATAGAAACAAAATTACTGCTAGCAAAGACATGGCTGATGCCTTTAACACGTACTTTGTTGACATAGGGAGTAACCTTGCCAGCAAGCTACCATTATGTAACACTCCTGTTGAAACATTCCTTGGTACAAGATGTTCGAATTCACTCTTCTTGACACCCATTACCCATAGAAGAGATTGTAGACACTCTACAAAACAAGATTCCGTCTGGGAAGGCACCTGGATGTGATGAATTAAACTCACTGTGTTATTAAACGGGCTAAAACGGCGTGTCGTGGCCGAGCGGATAAGAACACCGGACTCAAGCTCTGGTGTTTCTGATCAACAGAGTGCGGGTTCGAGTCCCAGTCGTGACACTTGTGTCCTTCAGCAAGACACTTAACCATTATTGCTGCGTCCTTCGGATGGGACGTAAAGCCGTAGGTCCCTGTGTGTTGTGTAATGCACGTAAAATAACCCAGTACACTTATCATAAAGAGAAGGGGTTCGCCCCGGTGTTCCTGGTTTGATCGGCAGCATATTGCGCCACAGCACCTTGTATACCATTACATGGTGCTATAAATGCATATAGGTCTCATACTTCAAAAACGTAGCTCCACATACATGGCAGGTAGAAAATATCAGCGCCTTGTATCCTTTGGCAAAAAGCGCTTTATAAATACAGTTATTATTATTATTACTCGCTGACTATGCTCTGACTGACATCTTTAATAAATCTATAACAGCTAGAGTTTTTCCAGATGGGTTAAAAAAGGCTCAGGTTATACCAATATATAAAAAAGGCTGTAAGCATGATGTTGGAAATTATAGAACCATCTCTGTTTTACCAACTTTCTCAAAAATATTTGAAACGTTAATTTATACTCGATTGATTTTGTTTATCTACAAAAATGACCTTTTGACAGAATCGCAGTTTGGCTTTAGACGTAACCGCTCGACTGATTTAGCTACATCTTATGTTGTAATGATCTAGATGTAAATCATTTTTCAATTGGCATTTTTCTGGATTTATCTAAAGCATTTGATACAGTTAACCATGATATCTTGATGCGTAAATAAGAACATTTTAGTGTCCAAGGAATAGCCCTCGCCTTGTTTAAAAGTTACTTATGTAATAGATCCCAGTACGTTTTGTATAATTCTGTAAAATCTACAGATCGGCCTATTACTTGTGTACCACAGGCTCTGTATTGGGTCCCTTATTATTTATCTTGTACATTAATGCCATCTGCAGTACATCAGAAAAAAATAACAATAATTTGCAGTTGACACAAGTCTGTTGTATACTGATAAAAATGTAGACTTAGCTGTGCAGAACCTTAATCTTGAGCTCCGGGAAATCACTACTTGGCTTTTAGCTAATAAATTATGTATTTAAATGTTCTCAAATCAAATTATATTATATTTTGTGCTAGCCAGTACAAGTACACTCAGTCTGTTCCTTTAATTCCTTTAAATAATGCCAATCTTGAGCAGGTAAAGGGTACTGAATTTCTGGGAATACATATCGATGAGAATTTGACTTGGAAGAAACATATTGACACTATTGCAGCTAATTAAATATCAAAAAACATAGGTATTATGAATCGGCTTAAATATTTCATTCCCAGTAGCATATAACTGACCTTGTACAACTCTTTTATTTTACCTTATCTTAATTACGCAATTTTGACATGGGGTAGTCCAACTCCTAAACGTACTACAGACTGTTCACTCTCCAGAAACGTGCAGTTCGGGTCATTTCTAAAGCTGACTATTGTGATCACTCTGGGCCTCTTCTTGATAATTACAAAATGTTAACATTCTTTGACCTTTATCATTCAACTTAGGAAAATTTATGTATCAATATATGAAAAAAATGTTTTACCTGCCTGTTTCAACTCCTGTTTTACACTAACCTCAAACATCCATTCCTAAAAATATACTCGCAGCACTGCTAGGAAAAATCGTTATGTTAATTATCGTAGAACCACCTTGTCCAAAAATGTGTTGTCCAGCGTGGCACTTCATTCTGGAACAGTATGGATGACTCTTTTCAATCATTACGTACTCTTTCTACTTTTACTAAAAAAAACTAAAAACTCGTTTTTTTAAATCATTACTAAGATACTGTATGTAATTTCTGTATCTATGGAAATAATAACGGCCTTGTTTCTGTCTTACACCTGTTTTGTCCTGTTTTTGTCCTGTATTTTTATGTATGTCGGTTTTTTTTTTGTCTGTCCGTCCATAGGCTTGGGAACAAAAGCTGTGCTTCTCCCCGGACCTAGATGTTGCAATTTATTTCAAGTTCACCTTTTTATCACTTTTATATTTACTATCATTTTGACCATTTCTTCTTTTTTTTAGCACTCTGTTTTATACACTATGTATGTTATTTGCAACATTGAATAAACGTAAACGTATCTATCTAGAATATGGACAGCAAGCCCTGCCCGTCCCGTTAAATATTCTAACACCTCGCTAGATAGAGTTTGTGATTGTCAAACAGAATATCTGTTGAAGCTGTGGAAAGGCACAAAGACAATATTTACACCATCGATGTTATGTAATACACGACGCACGAATTATTATCGCTGAGCTCAACGCTAAGTAGAACACTGACTGAATACAAAATTCAAAAATTCTTGGAATGTTTTAGAAAGATTGTGCTTTCACTCAATCAACAACTCTGTCCCACTCAACCTATAAGCCCCCTCCCCCTCCCCCCATGGTACAAGGCATTGCAGCACGCGCGCGCAAATTGTTGTCACGCTTATAATGATGGTTTTTGCTTTTTTTCCTACTCAATAAACCATGGAGGTAGAGAAATCTCCATGATGAAACAAAGTAAACTTCACAGCTCAGTTAAAGGAACATTACAGAATTGGTAAAAAAAAAAAAATGGGAAAAATATACTTTTCGATCACAGATTTACATAAAACTTACACGGTCTAATGATGATGATAGTAAAAAACATCCCTTGAAATGTTTCTGTCTGAAATGCCATATTTGATGAGAAATTAATAAACTTATTTTCCGATAGGAGTTTATCGCTCAGTGAGCGTTTTATTCATTTGTTGAATCTATATGATTTCATGCAAATGTGTAATCGGTTTGTCACTATTTTCTCGTGACCCAGATGGCTGATCGATCTCAAACTTCTACAGGTTTGTCAGTTTATGTATATGGTGGATTACATAAAGTGCTTACACTGCCAGCAACTGTTTTGCTAGCAAAAAAACAATTCTGTAATGTTCCTTTAAGACCCTGTCTAACTACAACTTTTTTTCCCAGCAGAAGAGCATACAATGTGATTTAATTGCTACTTCAGTTAAAAGAAAGAAAAAAAAAGCTCTGGTGCATACCTGTTGTGAGGTTGTTGCTGTATTCTTCATCCAACTGCCCTGCTGCAGTGACTTGTGACTATAAGATGAAATGTCCATCGTCCCATAAACGAGCACTGCCTGGCAAGGAGAAGCAGTTAACGTAGTCTAATTACTGCGCTTGAATCAGCCTTACCTTTTCATCATCACACTACCTCTCCCGTGTATGAACATATAGAGAGAAAGGCCAAACGCAACAACTATTCAGATCCGTCGGCACGTCAATGTTCAGCGAACATTATTGACACACACTACCGAGGTCATTTTAAAATCTCTGCTGGTGTTTGTACTTGTACATGTGTGTGTTTATGACCATGGAAGAGCCTTCCTATCCGTAATCGCGGTATCGACGTCACGGGTCAATGGTTTCATTGTTCCGTCCTGTGGCAAACTTCTCGTTTTTCTGCATGTTTGTCGTCGTATCCTCGGTTAAAGCCTTGGTGAAAGGGTTGGTGATTAATTTTATGGTGTCCACCGTGTAGACAGCCAACCATACTAGGAATAATGTGATGCTATGAAGAGCTGATCATTCTGGAACCGAAAGAATTGTTGTAATATTCTTTTTGCAGAGGGGTGGGGGGATCGTTCCCTGACCACGATTGGTTCGAATGAATCATGAATCTCGAAAAACAACTCCCTGCCTAAACAAAAATACCCAATTTCTATATCCGTGGTCCAGATTGGGTGGTTTGATGACAGCTGTATATATAGGATGATTCAACGTGTCAGGATATGTTCTGTAACGGACGTTTCCGTTACTCACCAGAGTTACGGTGGGAACGCAGATCGAAGGTTGTGTCTTCTTTATCCAAGAATTTAGTGCATCAAGATCTATCGCACGCGATGATTGACACCGAGTATCAGTACATTATGATAAATAATGCAAAATACTTGTCTTCAGTAATTTGAAGGTTGAAGTTGCAAAAATAAACGCACGTCGCATATCCATATGGAAGCAAGAAAAGTTACAACACATGGCCATTTAGTGTGGTGTGTCCCATTATGTTTAAAAGCAAATCAAACCTTTGGTTTTTGGAACCGTTCGATTGTTTTAACCCTATGTAAATGAAGATATATATACAAAGAAACTGATCTGTGACAATTTCATATAGCAAAAGGTAGTAGCATTTTTGAGAAATTGCCCCAAAATGTGGAGTAATTAAATGTGGAGCGGTTATGTCCACGCAGGAAGAATGTCCCGCCACACAGGTTATGTCCAGGCAGCCCCCCCCCTTCCCTCCGCTTAGAACCCAGCTGTGTGTGCGCTGACAGTTTGTTTATTCCAATTTAATTATCTAGTTAATTATATTTTTAAGTATTTCATATTATTTATTATTATTATTATTATTATTTTTTTTTATAATGATTAAAGGGTATGATAATCACTCTAAAAACAAATATGGTAATAAAAACTTACTTGGTTAGAAGTACGGCAACTTTCGATAGTATAAAGCATTTTGAGAAATATCCAAATTCAAAATAATGGGGAAAAGATGTCAGTTTTTATCCCCCAAAATTTGAGTCTGAGAAACGTTTCTGTCAGAAACCCGCTCCAGATTTTTGGCGATATCTCAAAAACGGTACCACATTTGGAAAATAGATTTTCACAGGTTAGTTTTATTGTATATATCTACATTTATGTAGGATTAAAGCAATTCATCGAACGATTCCCAAAAGGTATTCTTTGCCTTTAAGTCAAGTGAAACTCAATTTAAAAGAATAAGTCTCAAACTAATGGTGCACTTTCAATTGAAATCTCTTAAGAAGAATCCTCAGAACTAATGCAAAAATCCGAAGCAGTTGTTTCCATTATGGTAATTACTAGTCACTGGAGCTCGGGTGTAATGAAATGATCATTTCCAGTCTCCGGTTTCTCATTATCTTCGAGCTTGATTGAATAGTAAAATCGAATCTCGTAGGAAAAGAACGGACCTCGTGTGATTATTTTGTCAGAGGAGTTGACGTAGCGAATCACCGCATATATAACCGGTGCCCATTATGTAAATAGATTTAGACAAAAAAGGGCGTTGGCAAAAATCCGCGCAATAACGATATGGGCACAGGAATGCTCACCGAAAACATGAAGTAACCTTGCTAACTAAATAAGTTTAAGTAGTTCTGACCGAACGAGAACGAAAAAGGTACTATCGGCATCATACAGCGCACTCTGGTTGAATTAAGATGCGCTAGTCTAAAATCAGTTGGAGAGACAAGTAGAGAATCTAGTCACCCGGATGAGAACCACGGTCATGTTAAATGCGAAACAAGCGTGCGTTTAGATGAGATTGTACGAGACTTCCTGTGAGCTCAGCTCACCGAATAACATGTCTTCTTTTCCCAAACAGAAACATACCCATTTTGACGAACACGGTAAAAATGTCTGAACATGCACAGTCAGCAAATATTACGACGCACTACACTTCCGACTGCTGAAAACGATTAATATTCAATACATCATCTTTTAAAGTTCACACTCTTTTCGCTTTGCAATTTTGTTTTTATAACCTTGACTTTTATTCAGAGTATACGTGCCTTTGCAACGCTCTATTATTGGAAGTAATAACATTTTTCCTCCATTCATAATGTATTTGCTCATCAGCTGTGCGACATTTTACACATTGTGTGTACGTACAAGGTCACTCTCGTTATTATGTACAGACACGGTGGGAACCAATTCAAAACAAAATAATCCGACGTGTATTAATATAGGCCTATATGTAACGGAGCTACACTTTTTCTCAATATAGCGCGTGACATGCTTGTAGGGGGGTGCTTGTAGTGTTGTCATCTTGGGATGAGTGCGCGCGGGTGCAATTCGCAATGATTTTAAACACGCATACAAATACATACTGTACTTATAAAGACATAAAGCTTTCGAGAGAACAGTGTGGAATGATGGGCATATGGGGGACCCTTTTTGGTTAGGGGGGCATAGGGTTGGTGTGCCCGAAATTTTACACAGATTAAAACAAAAAATACCAATTTATAATACATTCTTGGCTCACTTTATAATGTCTATTTTGACATACTTAAAATGGACACGGGACTGGAATCAGCGGAGTTCAAATCAGCAATGGGGGACCATCGTAATTCGAGGGCAATACGCGACCTAAGCAAGCAGCAAGTAAGCATCTGTCTATTTTAATGTTTTTCTTGCTGTGCCCGAATTTGTCCCACTGGGTTTTTGCCAGAAATTGGGAGGGCGGTGTCCGCCCCCCCCTCCCACCCCCTCCTTGGTCGTACGCCAATGGATAGGGTTAAGGAATTTCGACATTAATTTTTGATTTAGTTTTTTTTAATGAACTTTGTACAAGATTTACTCATAACTCCTTCGAATTAAAATGCAAACCGTTATAAAATTTATCACAGGTGCGGTAATTTTTTTTTATTGGTGACTACATTTTACGGAGCCCCTAAAGTAGAATTTTTCCCACTGGGTTTTTGCCAGAAATTGGGAGGGCGGTCCCCCCCCCCTCCCACCCCCTCCTTGGTCGTACGCCAATGGATAGGATTGAGGAAGTTCGGCATTAATTTTTGATTTAGTTTTTTTTTATGAACTTTGTACAAGATTTACTCATAACTCCTTCGAATTAAAACGCAAACCGTTATAAAAGTTATCACAGGTGCGGTAAAAAAAATTATTGGTGACTACATTTAACGGAGCCCCTAAGGTAACATTAAAAAATAAAATAAAACTTATAAATTATCTCGTGCGCATGAAAAAATGTGTTGTTGTTGTTGTTTTATTTTATTTTATAATATCCCTTTAGGGGCACCGTAGCATATAAAAGATTTTGCCAACTGTTCCACTTTATACCTGGGGATTTAATTTCATTTAGTTCAGCAGTCTATGCTCTCAGTCATAATGGAAGGGGGTATGGAATACTCATTACACAGTGGTATTTTTTGTCTGAAATAAAAAACAATTTTTATTCAGAAATGTCATCGAAATCGACATAAAAAAATGGCATCCAAAAATACTTTACATGTCAGTTAAAAAAACCTATTCAAAAATGTAATTATTAATAACAAAGAAGATTTAGGCTATAGTTTTTAAAACAGGAAATACTTCGTATGTATTAGCATAATATGTTTTTACGAGATGTGATTCTGTAAAGATACATATTTACATGTTTTATCAGTCAATTAATTATTCAGCATGTTGTAGTTGTTGTAAATGACCCTGATAATTTTCCTACCATAATTTCCCCTCCAGCCACAATAATCCAGACCGCTAATTCCTAATATTTCAATGGAGTCAAAATATGTAAAACAAATTTCCTTCCAGCCCGCAAATTTATGTTCTGCAGCACACGTCGGCTATGGAGTCAAAAGTTAAGGGATAGGGAAGAACAGCCTATCCCTTAACTGTTGACTCCATAGCCGACGTGTGCTGCAGGGGGAAAAATCGCTTCCAGCCCCCGTTCGGTTTCATTTAAAGGTGCTGCATACGTTTGGTAATTGGAACCTACTGATTGTGTTAATCCTATATAAATGTAGGTACATACAATAACACTGACCTGTGAAAATTTCACTTCAAAAGGTCGCGTTTTTGAGATATCACCAAAAACCCGGAGCAAATATTTCCACGCATGAAGAATATTCCCCATAGGAATACACAGTCTGAGAAGCGTTTCTGACAAAAACTTCTTCAAAGTTTTGGGAACAAAAAGTGATGTATTTTCTATAACCGTAGTGCTTCGAAGTTAAAAGTTTCTCAAAATTCATTATACTACCAAAGGCTGCTGTACTTCTTACCGAGTAAGTTTTTATTGCCATTAATTTTCGGAGTCATTACCAAACGTGTACTGTGCCTTTAAGGGCAGATGAGGCCAAGATTCTTTAGAGAATTACTAACAAGGAAGACTTGTTAAAACAACCCCTTAATTTCTGCATTTGTGACCGTAAAAAAAATCTACTACCACCTCCTTTACCACCACCATCATTGAAGAAAAATTGGCAACCTCAAGCAAAGCACAAAACGACTGACCGAAAAATGGTCAGTCGTTATTTTGCAACCTAAATTTGACGAGAGGTCAAGATGGGTCGTTTAATTAAATTCGAAGTACGACAGAATTTTCACCAAGGCAAGGGAGGTGAATGTATAAGTATTTTATCATTTAAAAAAATATATCTTATGGTAAAAGTATACCATTTTTTTTTGTTTTTAACCATTCGATTGTTTTAATTCTATACCGTAAATAACCAACGACCAAATCCCGCTGGCATCAATTTTTCTTCGTTCAATCCCAAATTTGTTCAAATTTACCCAGTCTGTTTCCCTTGCGGTTTATTACCTATATTACAAATGTTGACATGTACAATAAAACTGACCTGTGAAAAATTCATTTTAAATGGTGGCATATGTCGCCGAACATCTGGAGCGGTTTTGTCCACGCAGGCAGAATAATCCGTAATTGGAATACACAAACTGAGAAACGTTCCATGCATGAAACGTTTCTCAGATTGAAATGTTTTTGAATCCCTTTCTCTAAAACCCTATATTCCTCAGAAGGGATTCGTTTCTCAAAATGTTATGTCATTATCAACAGCTGCAGTGCTTCTTTATATCAACTAGGTTTTTCTGGTCATTAATTTTTGGAGTAATTACCAAAGGTATTCCCCCTTTAACATCGTTGAAGGTTCGTGATGTTTCGTTCCTTTTTAACCCTCGGAGAAGCGGGCCCTTTTGTATAACGTGTGTTCTCCAGGTGGAGGATTTTATCAAAACTCAGTTTTGTAGGTCAATGACCCCCTCTTGCAAGCCCAAAGCAATTTTAATCCCCACAGGGCTTTTGTCTGGGCCAGCAGTGTGTGTTATTTACGACCTGTTTTAGCTCTGGGCGGCACAGGGATGACACAAAGAGATAATGGCACAATGAGTTGGCTCACTAAGATATCCAGTTACAATTCCCAAGGACATTGCTGTCCCTTGGGACTGCTGTCCTTCATTACCCTTACTCGGCAGTGGTTATAGCCTGGCCAATGGGAGTCTACAGGCTTGTGGTGTATACAAGGGGTGAGGATTACAGAAAATCTTGGCTTTTTTGGCCCATTGAAGAAACAAAATTATGACCATATTTGGAATATGTGGAGAATTTTTTCACCACGTTGCTTCCCTGAGGGTTTTAAAACGTCACTTTATTATCCGTCGGACCTCGGCCAAATTGCATAACGTTGTCTAGCAGAAAATGTGTGATTTCTGCTGAACAAACATGAACAGGGACCCCGTCACAAACTAAACACATTGCAATTGGTATTTTGGCTGGTAACCCGTTCTGCTGAGCAAGATTTTTCTTTGCTAAGCATTTTTGTTTTTTGGCTGAACATCTCTATGAATCTTGGCCCTCTTTTTTCTCTCTATACTGGGGTAATCTAGCACAATATAATGACACATGGCCAATATACAAAGCAATATAATTTATGAAAGAAAACGCAAATAAAAGTAAGATCGTCCTGCGATTAATGTAATAGATTTAGATGAACGGTCGTCCAATAAACTGATAAAAAAAGTACATGGTTAAGTTTCAAGCAAAAGTTTTGCTGTGGTCGTAAGTGAAATCACAATTTCGTTATTTGAACTTGAGTTGAGTTCTTGGGAGTTGGTATCATATATCCATCCTCCGTGACGTCATGTGAGTCAGATGGCAGCCGGACTGGGGAAACCCTTCCGCCACTAAAGATAGATCCCTCCCTATCGGGGAAAATAGATATATATGATTTTTCAGTGTTCTTTCGCGACACCCCGTGTACACTCTGGTAGTCGTGATCCGTCTTGGTCGTCTTGACGCTATCCTCTCGATTAATAACCGACGGTCGGTTAACCGATTCATAGGATCGATTACTCCCCCGTTTGGCGGCGTCGGCAGCAGCAGCAGCGTCATCCATACGGCGGAGTTGCTCTGCCCTGGGGTCGTTGCGTATCGATAGATAAATGGGTTCGGTGTCGACGGCATTGGCCGTGTCGTAACCGGGATCGTAGATACCGGAGTCGGCTTGACCGTCGTTACAGCCTACGTGGGATGAAGAGTAGGCGGCGTTTGTAGCTAGCATTCCCTGTTGCGGGTGGCGCCTGGTCCGTTTCGTGTCACTTCCACAGCTTCAGAGAAGAATCAATATGGAAAAAAATGTGTTTAGTAGTTGCTGGAAAATCTCTTAAGTTTACGGGAAGTTTTTTTTAAAGGGGGGAATCTTACAACCTTCGTGGCGTGTCGTGGCCGAGCGGATAAGAACACCGGACTCAAGCTCTGGTGTTTCTGATCAGCAGAGTGTGGGTTCGAGTCCCACTAGTGACACTTGTGTCCTTCAGCAAGACACTTAACCATTATTGCTGTGTCCTTCGGATGGGATGCTAAGCCGTAGGTCCCGTGTGTTGTGTCATGCACGTAAAATAACCCAGTACACATATCGAAAAGGGGTTTGCCCCGGTGTTCCTGGAACGTGCTACAACCATGATTATTGCTAAGCCACTATATTTTCTAAGCAAAATTTTTCTGCTAAACAGCTTTATGAAATTGGGCCCAGTTGGCCTCTTGTCTGTTGGGGCTCTTGTCTGTTGGGGCTCTTGTCTGTTGGGGCTCTTGTCTGTTGGGGCTCTTGTCTGTTGGGGCTCTTGTCTGTTGGGGCTCTTGTCTGTTGGGGCTCTTGTCTGTTGGGGCTCTTGTCTGTTGGGCTCTTGTCTGTTGGGGCTCTTGTCTGTTGGGGCTCTTGTCTGTTGGGGCTCTTGTCTGTTGGGGCTCTTGTCTGTTGGGGCTCTTGTCTGTTGGGGCTCTTGTCTGTTGGGGCTCTTGTCTGTTGGGGCTCTTGTCTGTTGGGGCTCTTGTCTGTTGGGGCTCTTGTCTGTTGGGGCTCTTGTCTGTTGGGGCTCTTGTCTGTTGGGGCTCTTGTCTGTTGGGGCTCTTGTCTGTTGGGGCTCTTGTCTGTTGGGGCTCTTGTCTGTTGGGGCTCTTGTCTGTTGGGGCTCTTGTCTGTTGGGGCTCTTGTCTGTTGGGGCTCTTGTCTGTTGGGGCTCTTGTCTGTTGGGGCTCTTGTCTGTTGGGCTCTCGTGAGACTCCGTCGTGGGGCATCGAGTGTTGTTTGGGCATCTTGAGTACCTTGTGGGGTACTTGGCTGTTGGTGGCCGTTTGCGCATGACTGGGGGCGGTATTGTATTTTATCAGGACTTTTCGTTGGGGATATTGTTGTCTTGTTTGGGTCTCCTTGTCTGTTGGTCTTGTCTGTTGGGGCTCTTGTCTGTTGGGGCTCTTGTCTGTTGGGGCTCTTGTCTGTTGGGGCTCTTGTCTGTTGGGGCTCTTGTCTGTTGGGGCTCTTGTCTGTTGGGGCTCTTGTCTGTTGGGGCTCTTGTCTGTTGGGGCTCTTGTCTGTTGGGGCTCTTGTCTGTTGGGGCTCTTGTCTGTTAGGGCTCATCCGGATGAGAACATCCGGGTCGCATCCGGATGAGAACATCGGGGAAGATGTTTGTTTTCAAAATAGATGAGCATGTTGACGTACCTTGTGAAGAGTACTGTGGCCGTCACAACCAACAGGAAGATAAGGACTACACCGACGCCGATTGCGACCATGACAGCTGCAAGGGGGCAGAGAGAAATGAAATGTGTAAATTTTTAATCAAGGACTTTTTAAAATACTTGTGATAATAATAAGATTTCAGTTCTTGTGATTGTGTTTACGAAGAAATAAACACAGGTTTGTCTTGTTTGTTTGCTTGTGTGGTTTTGGGTTTTTTTTTTTTTTAATCATCTTGGACATTAACTCGAATCTCAACTCGGACTATAAGGATTGACTGACGACTTTGATTATCGATTTGGTTTTATCACTTCTAGTTCTTATCCAAATCGATTTTCATAGGCAAAGTAACTGTTACTAACGCATTTGGATTTATTCAGATTTATCCTTTAACCTTTCGAGTCACTGGCACTTCACCATTATTAGCTTCGTCCTTCCGATCTGGCAGGGCTGTAAAGCCGTATGTCCCAGGGGTAGTATGAATGCAAGTAAACAAAATAATACTGGTATCGCTGATGAGAGAAGGTGTTTGCACCTCTGTTTCTGGCATGGTTGGCAGCAGATTGCGCCCTTTCGCATCTGATCTGCACTGTGCCAGCCACACTAGGCTTTCGCTTGGCCCCCATCACCTGTCTCTTCCGAGACTGCTGGGGGTGGACTGATGAGATGTACAAGTTAAGTTGTTCAGGATGTAGTGATGCATGATGGGACCGCTGGGATGGGCTAATCAGCTTGCACAGATTCTTGTTCAGGAACTACGTCATGCGTGCAGTGCTTGCAGTGTGAGTGTGATGCATGATGGGACCGAGCATAAACCAATGAGTGTGCTTGATACGTTTGCCCATCCCAGCGCCTTTGGTTTTAAAGCAAGGCGCTGGGGACGAGCGAGATTGTACTGCTGATGGTGCAATGTGCACGATCACACCACGACACGACAATGTAAACGATTATTTATCCCTCCTCTCTTTTTAAATCAAAGTTACAAGAAGAACTAATCAGGTATATTTTTAGTACAATGCCAAGAATGACAATAATTATTTCCAACGGATTTACACTATAGAGCTACATTATTATTGGTGGAGGTTGAATTTGTTGGTAAACAGAAAGAGGTGACCTGGGGTTATTAGGCAAGGGGAAATGGTCTAACGAGCATGTGTGTGTTGTGTTTGCCTATCCCAAAGCACTTGGTTCGGGTGCTGCAACTACCAGGGACCAAGCGAATACCAGGCATGCATTGTATACATCCTGATCCAAAACTACTTTGTCGATATCGTTTCAAAGTTTGATAGGTAACATATGTTCTAATATCCATACACATACTAACCTACAGACGGCAAAAATTCTGGTGTTGTAGGTGAACCCATGGAAATAGATCGAGGCGTGGTAGGCGATGCGCCCTCATCGGTCACTGATGTACTCTCAACTGTCATCGTGGCTCCTGCACTTGTATCCGCGGTTGACGCGCCCCTCGGTGGTGGGGACGGCTCAGTTGGAACCTGTGTCCCCAACGATGTCGTAAACTCTTCAGCAGCCGTCGTTTCCCCCCGAGTCGAGGCGGTCGGCGTCGTGGTCGCAGATGTTGGGGGTACATTCGTCGCGTTCGTCGGCGGCTGATTGGATGCGGCATTCCATCCAGTCGTGATCGAAATTGTAGTCTCCATTGTCTGTGGCTGTTCAGTGGTGTTCGCCTGCGGTGGTGGATCTGTAGATAATAGTATGATGGTACAGCCATGAAACTGTGTTTGTCAGTTGCGAATAAAAAAAAAACACCCCACAATTTCACGTAGACTGCTCTAACGTTTACGATTTTATTGTAAGTGACCGTTTAGAATGATATTTTGGGGTAAAATCCAATTTTGGACAATCTTAGCAGTTTGTTTTAAAATTGCATAATATTTAGGTTGTTTTCTTTTTTTCTGGATAGATGTATATAAGCAACATAATAATAATAATAATAGTAATAATAGACACTTGTATAGCGCATATTGCAAAAAAGCCTCTAAGTGCTTAAAGGTAAACGTACAAGTAATAAACCTAAGCAATAGGGAATATACACAAACAAATAAACAAAGAATTAATGATCACAAAAGGCTAACTTAAACAAATTAGTTTTCAACCTGGACTTAAATGTATCAACATTGTGAGAAGTGCGAATATTGAGGGGAAGATTGTTCCATAGGGAAGAGGCAGCATAAGAAAAGGATCTTTCACCATAGTATTTTGAACATGAATCATCATGATAACTTTCCTTAAAGGTATTGTACACTTTTGGTAACAGCTCAAAATCAGTGTCCACATTTGTGTGATTAAACATATGCATGAACAAACAAAGCTGTGAAAGTTTGAGCTCAATTGGTCATCGAGGTCACGAGAAAATAGTAAAAGAGATCTATGTGTTTTTGTTTTTTCAAATTATCGCGCGCGATAATTACTATTGTTTTACTCGTTTCTCAGAAACGATAGCATTTTAGGCAGAAATATTTTAAGGAACCCTTTCTACCATTACTTACTTTAAATCATGTAAGTTATGTGTGAATCTGTGAACATTGTGTTTTTCGATCTTACCAATAGTGTACAGGGCCTTTAATAACTACTATAAAGGCTCACAGATGGGTAGCAGTAATTTTAAATGGTGTAACATAAATTCTTCGCTTAAAACACAAAATAGCCAAGTCTGATCAAAATTCCAGGCTCGACTTCAAGATTGACTTACTAAGTTCTCCAATTGTAGCCGAGTACATCAACACGACGCCCTGAGCTCTACCTGACGTCACCGTTGAGTTGAACGTCACACTGACCCGCCCTCCCGTGAAGGTAAACACAAGCTGCGAGCCGGCAATCAAACCGGGACCGGACGTCTCAAAGTGAACGCTCGACGTGTTGGGGACGCCAGTGAAAATGACGTATTCGCGCATTCGTGACGTAGCCACCGTCAGCTTATCCCCGTCGTACAGCTCGATCGACTGTATTTGGACTGTGACGTTCACTGCGCTCGGAACGTCTATCGTCCACGTGCACTGTTCGTCGCGAGCGTATTTTCCCGGGAAACCAGGTGTCGCTACCACGCCCTCCACGTCGGTATAGACTGTGTTGCAGGATCCCAACCGACCTGTAGCAAACACACAAACAAGAACAATTGTCACTTGTTCTCCTTGATTGGGTACTGTAATGATGACATGACTTTAATTCATGTTTCAAGGCTTAACGAAAACAAAACGGTACACCAAATTGTACTGACTGCAACTGAAAGCATGGGCGTTAATCCCAGTTAATTCCCGTTATATACCCACACTAGATCCTTGTCATTTGATTGGTGGTACACGCGTCACATGTCACACTTTATTTTGCCATCGGACTGCCGCGACGCATGACGCACCAACTATTTAATACAGTGGTGATAAACTATTTGATAAACTAAAGGAGACTTCATCATCAATTCGACTCTCGTCGGACTGCAACAAAAGCACGCCACACATCACGATCTCCCATGGCTGTCCTGATCTCAAGGAGACGTGGGACACTTCGCAGACCAGTGTACTACACTTGACATCTGCTAACCTCTGACCTGATACGCCATTTTGTGAATTAATTATTAAATTGACCATAACGTCACCCAATCAGAACTTACTATCATAGATCCCTGCGGCAGTGCCGCCCCCACATATCTGTCGAGGGTTTCCTACGCACGGTGAGAAGCAGTCCTCGTTCTCAAGTTTCCTCGATACATCGACCTCTTGTGCCTCGCAGTAGCACTCTTGTCCGAATGCCAGCCCTGCGTATGGGTACCCTCTGTGGCGACAGATCGTCAAACAGACTTGGATGGTCATATTGGAGCTGGCGTACATACCATCATTCAACGATGGGTTGCTTCTTGAATGAGAGTAACACCCTAAGTAGCCCGGATCTGAAAAGAGGGTTGTTTTGGGAGAAATAATATTCTGATAGGTGGATCTGATTTTCTTACAGTTTCGTTTTTTTTTTTTTCAATGGAATAACCACAAGAATTACACAAATCAGAGAAGGTTCCACCAGTTTACTTTTCCCAAGTTTACTGGCTCGCCAGTACGCAAAAAGGGTGTTATTTGCGGGGGGGGGGGGGGGGGCGTGGAAACCTCAGAACCTAGCACGAGCTGTCAGCAAGACATCTATAAGCCTGCCACAAAGAACAAATGGCTCCACGTTATCATAGGGTTAGATCTGGGTAGGACTAGTCTAGACAATTTTATGCACTAAGTATATGAGTGAAAATATTGTTCAGCCCCTCAAAAATAACAAGTACACAACTCTGGGACCTGATCCCCAGTCAAAATTCTTTATCCTCGTTTAATTATTTCATCTATTATGCCCTAAAACTAAGTATTAGATTTCTGACCCCCGCCATGCGGCCCCAAGCTCTTATTTGTATTATGTAAATTTAAATGTAAAATTTTGCTGTTGCTTCTTAATATTTGTGCATGTTTAGAGCCAAGCCACAAAATAATTTGTGCTAATCACGGCAGGTTTTTTTCTGCTCATAGAAGATAGCTGCAGCAAAGCTCAAAATCAAAAGTTTATACTGATTTTCATTAATAAATATTACATGGCTCCAAACGCCATTTGCATTTAAAAGTTCTTGGTACTTTCGAGATTTTAAAAATGAATCGCATAAGGACTCTAAACAGTTAAATGAAACCCACACCTTAACCGCTTTATATATATATATATATTTTGTTTTGCCTACTAATTTTTGTTCTGCTCTTCATAAAAACGCACAAACAAACATTACTTACAGTTGCACGTGACGACAACGTGATCATCACACGTGTTTAAATACACACATTGCAAACTCTCAACTCCACCGATCACGTTGTTCTGACACCCCAGAGACGGCAGTGGATTTACAGATAATCCTAGACTTGCTGCCGGTCGAACAGACATTGCGCCCTCAGAAAAACCTTTTAAGAAAGAAGGAACAAGAAATATGTGTATTAACGCGAATTGTGCGAACGATTCATCAGAAGTTTCTATTCAGACCACTATCATACTGGTCGCCATATTTAGTCTTGCTCCTTGTGTAAAATAGCATTACTGGATACCGGTTCTTGTTCCACTGGGTAGGTGTCAGACTACATCTCCCTTCCATGACATTGGTTAGGTTAACATTGAGTTAGCGCTTTAAGAAAAGAAAAAACATGGCGGCACCATGATAAAAGTCTATAGACCTTTCTTTTGTTGATCAACAAACCGCACTGGTTGGCATGGAGGGCCGAATATTAGCAAAACATTCAATCGCGGGTACAGATGTTGTGACCAAATTCAACATTTTTGCAAACTTTCAATAAACAAATTATACATCTTATGATCGGTTGCTTTGTTTCCAACGGTATAATTGTTCATACAAATGTGAGTTATTCCTTTTGATACAATTAAACGCATGGGCTGACAGGGACAGGAAGTGACGAATTAAGAGACAGAAAAGTTTGAATTCGTTGCTGAATCGCCGTGACAGACCTTGCGTTTCTCCGAATTCAGGGGATTTTTTTGAGCTTTTTGATGACAACAAAATTTAGTAATTAGCCACAGCGTCCTTATTGTTTCCTTTTCCTTAATTTTTAAACTAAACGGGTGGATACTAAAGCAGTCTGTAAAAAAAAATGAATCCTGTGCTGTCACACACTTTTGTGAAAGTTGAATTTTGATTCTGCTCTTATGGAAAAATGCCTGGACACGAAAAGGATCAACACATTAAAAAACGGGAGAGGAGGGGGTGCAAAAAAAAAGGCAAGCCTGTTTCTAATACAGACTTATAGTGTGTTCATCAGGAACAAACCAGAATTCACCCGGTGACCATGCATTTCTTAAAAGTTACGAAGGGAGAACTCGATTAACTAACTTCCTGTTCAGTTCTTCTCTTGTTTTAGTGTCAACTCTCTACTTGAGTTCCAACCAAAACTCTTTTTTTTTTTAAACAGTTGTCGTTGATGGAACTCTTTGAATGTGTGATTTACTATTAATATTTCTGCTAATGCAACCAAGGATGCCTCATAAGTGAACTTATTCACTGTAGCTCGCAAGCCTGACGAAAGCTGTAAACAAGGGTGCTTGATATTATGTGAACCAGAAACACCGGGATGAACCCCTACTCTTCCACGAGGGGGTGTTTGAAAAAATGGAGGGTGAGGGAGGTGTAGGAGGGGTTAATGTCCGGGGTGTTTATGAGGGGTAGTGTTAGGGGTTAGGATAGGGAGAGGCTAATGTCAGTGGTGGAAATGAGGGCAAGTGTTAGGGGTTAAGAGAGGGATGAAAGAGGTTGAAGGTGGTATACGGGAGGGTGTAGAGGAGGGGAGGAAGGTAATACATGGGGTATAAGAAGGGGATATGGGATAGCGGTGGGTATGGGAAGGGGTTAGTGGTGTGGGGAGACGGTGGGTGGTATATGGGGTAGGGGTGGGTATGGAAAGGGGTTAGGGTGTGGGGAAAAGGTTTATGTGGGTGGTATATGGGTAGGGTGGGTATGAAAAGGGGTTAGGGGTGTTGGGAGAAGGTATATTTAGGTATATTGGGTGTGGTGGATGTGATGGAAGGAAGGCTAGGAAAGGGACATGAGAAAATTGGTGGAGAGTGGGAAAAGGGGTTGATGGTAGGAGGAGTTGGGAAATGGTAAGGGGTGAGTGGTGAAAGAGGGAAGTGGTATGCTACTAATAGAACTAAAAAATAAGGCTCTGAATGACTATTTTTTTAGTTTGTATTATCACTATTTTTGTTAAGGACTTTTTCAGATAAGGGAGTTATGAAATGCGAAAAAATAGGGGTCTGTAACTGAATAAAATTTGCTGACTAATACTAAGAACCTGAATAACTACATGGAACCTTAGAATCTGAAGACATTTTAGAAAAGGGAAATATGAAGTGCGAAATATTCAGAAACTACATGTGACCGAATTTGTTTTGTGGAACCTGACTAATACAATGAACCTGACTAATTGCACAGAACCTGAGGTTCTGAAGGACATTTTAGGAAAGGGAAATAATACTGGCATTTTGGATGCCATCTTAGATTTGCAGGTTACCTGATAACTCAATGAAACTTTCATTGGTCTTAATGTGTTTCTTGACCCATAAAACATATATGTAGACACCTAAATTGAAACTCTAATGTGAATAGTAAAAGACTTATAGTCATTTTTAGTGTATTTAAATGTATTGGCGGCCATTTTGGACGCCATCTTGGATTTTTAGATCACCTGATTACTCAATGACATTTTTACTGGTCTCAATGAAATTCTTGACCCCAAAACATGGGTGTAGACACCAAAATGATGACTCTAGGGTAAAAAATAAATGACTTAATGCCATTTTATTGTAATGGCGGCCATCTTGGACGCCATCTTGAAAATAACCTTTTTCCTTTGCTCCGAATTTCTTCGATTTTTGATATGTTATTCTTGATGGTCAATACTATCATAATCCGTTAAAAAACCTTTTGTTACAATTGGGGGGGGGGGGGGTGAGGGGTATTTCTTCATAAATTGGCCCTACTATCAATCGTGTTTACAGATAATACGGTTGGCAAAAACTCGGACTGTGACGTTGCAAAAGAAAGGTCTATATTAAGGCTTACCTAGTGTATGACAGACGGTATCTGCCATCCGTATGTTGAAATTACCATAGCACACCCTCTCCCATCCATGGGGCGTCCTGAGCTCCAGTGTGCCTCCAAAGAGAATGTCGCCATCGGTGAAACGAACGTCTGAAAATGACACAAGAAAATTGTGTTTTTTTTCCTTCTAATTATATGTTGGTGATGGAGCTTCTTCAAATCTGCAGTTTACCTCAAAGGCTCAATACACGTTTGGTAATTGGAGCTTACTGAATGTGTTAATCCTATATAAATGTAAGTACATACAATAAAACTAACCTGTGAAAATTTCACTTGAAAAGGTGGTCGCGTTTTTGAGATATCACCGAAAAACCGGAGCGAATTATTTCCACGCAGGAAGAATATTCCCCATAGGAATACACAGTCTGAGAAGCGTGACAGAAACGCTACTCAGATTCAAATTTTGGGAATAAAAAGTGATATATTTTCCACAACCGTAGTACTTCGAAGTTGAAAGTTTTCTCAAAATTCATTATACTACCCAATGGTGCTGTACTTCTTACCAAGTAAGTTTTTATTGCCATTAATTTCCAGAGTCATTTTACCAAACGTGTACTGTGCCTTTAACCGAGGAGTAGCCATCTTTGTTTGACCCTGTTCTTTATAGCAACGCCACTAGAGTGATAGCGGGAAGGATACGAATTTGCCGCTCAAGTTTTGTAAAACTAACAAACGTTTTTTTTAAGGATGGCTGTTGCATACTATTCTTACGACACAAATGAAAACAGAAATTTGACAAAGGTGTGTCTAGCTTTTGAGTCCTCATTTTTGAAAGTCGTTTAAAAGTAATGGATACTTTTGGTACTCAAGAAATACACTACCATATAAACAGTATAAAACATTGTGAGAAACGACTCCTTCTTGAAGTATTGTAGTTTTTGATAAAGAAGTAATTCTCACTAAGATATTTGAATCTGAGAAAGGTTTCAGGCCTGAAGCCTTTCTCGGGCATTTGAAAGCACACAATTCTATGCAACAAGGGTGTTTTTTCTTTCATTATTTTCTTGCAACTTCAATGACCAATTGAGCAAAAAAAAATTAACAAGTATGTTAATTTGAGCATATGTTGGGATACACCAAGTGAGGGTACTACATGTAGTCTTTGACAATTACCAAAAGTAATGCCTTCAGAGGCCCTTTGCATGTATTACACAGGATTGGTAGAGCTCACAAAATAGTTGCAGACAGTTTTCATGTTTTCGTAATCTACCATATGAAATAACAAACCTTTGAAACTTTGGGCTTATTCCTTTTTTGTGTGTCAGGAGAAAACAGAGAAAAACTATGCACATTTTTCAACACGTTAACACATTGTCCTTAATTTAAGGTTTTAACAACCGAAAGCAGCTTTTGCGCTTTTATATATGCTTCCAGATACATTTTTCTCGGGTATGACTTCATTTCAGAGGGAAATATTTCACAGAAAAAATGGTTCCAGTAAAAACTTCATAACCAGTAAGCTTTCAGACTAAAATTAAACAGTTATGTTTTTGTTCTTACAAATCCTGTATAATACCTTTAAAACTGTTACTCCTGTTGCCCACTTGCCCACATGAGACCTTAGTCATCCACTATCCTACATGCGCTCTTATAGATCTACATGTATACGCTGGCCTAGTGATAAGCATATGGGCCTACAACACCCCCCCCCCCCACCCCATCCCCGCAATCAGAAAACAAAAAGATTTAGGGGGATTTGGGGAGTTAATAAAAAAAACGAGACCATTATACTATCGGTTTTTTTTTTAATTAATGGTGCTGTTTTAATTTTATTCATTTGTATTCTTTATGGTACGACAAATCTTGTTCTCTGTCAAACCAATGTGAGCCAAAACGAAACAGAAATTTCAAAACGTCTGGCCCTCTTTTAATGTCAAGAATTTGCATTCGTATTTGATTTTGTATAAAAGGGAACACCATGAACGACACCATGATAAATGCCTACCCGCTACAAACACATTCCGAGAATGTAAGGTTGACAAAAAGAAATACCCCCGCACGTAGGAGGCGAAAATTCGGCATGACAAGATTTATAGGATTATCTGCTTCGTTGTTCCCACGCTTGGTTAATCGTGACAATCCTCACTGTCGCCTCACTGGAGTGTGCCCTCCGAATCACCCCCAACTACACGTTTTTTAATCAATTGCGTTGTCAATTTTGATATTTCGCAATAGTAAGGTATTTGTGGAAAACATTGTACACATTATTAGAATCATATTACAGTGTGTCACTTCTTGCATAATAATTGTGTTATAGTGCAATGGTACGACATTGGTTCATAAAACTTTTCGAAAAGTCGCTTGAAGAAACTAAATAATATAGGCTATTCCTTTTTCATTTTTGCTGTTTAGTGTGAGTTCTCTAACCGAAAAGTCTCAATTATTGAGAAGATTTTCATTTACGTATTATCTTTTAATTGTCAAAGTAACGATTGAGTCAAATTTCGAAGAACGTATACGGGGTCTTCTGACAAAGCAGCATTGTTAGTATTGAAGATCTTCGTTCCCTCGACATATTATTTCGTTGGGGAAAATAATGCTTTGGAGGGAACGAAATAAAATACCAGAACGAAATATTACTTCGAGGGAACATTCTTTAAGCTGTATAAACCAACTCTCAACAAGTCATCAACGACTGGAATATTCTCCAGAATTCCGAAACTCTACTCCGCGGTAGCAGAACAAATAGACAAGTTCTCTTCAGAACAAAATCTACACAGCGAAGTAGATAATACACATGGTGTTACCGCGAACCGAATATACTTTGATAACTCACCATGCAATGCCTTAAAAAACCATATGGAATAGTTAACCTTTAGAAAATAGTAAATACTAAGACAGTGTCTGCAATGAAGAAAGAGCTTGGTGCCTACTGGAAGAACAACATGATAGGATATGGGGTCTTAACAGGCAGAAACCTAAACAATTTCTCCTATCAAATCATAGGTAAATAAGTCAGAATTCTCAGCCAAGGTTAGGGAAAACCCCAAGTTATCGAATTAATCAAACATTTACCAATTAATCAGAAGATTGGTTCAAGATACAGTAAAAACCTACGGATGCCAATAACCTTCTCTCAAGACTGGACTTTCTAAAGTATTCAACTCCAGCACGGACTCATTGCGTGCTGATCTCCCAATTACAGGATTCGAACTGACCTCTCGTCACTGGGGGCAGGCTTGATCATCTAGACTAGTTCGAAACCCATTAGAGAAGCCTGTTTTGGTTTGGGGTGTGTTTTCATTATGATTATCACTCATCGGTGTAAGGATAAAACAAAAACTAATATTCTTATAATCCCTCAATCAAGAACCAAGAATTCAGTTATGATATTTACAAGCACATACATTAGTTCCTTTTTTTGTTTTCCTGCAAAAGCACCTATGAAGACTGCAACAAAGTTACAACCAAAAAAGGGTTCAGAGTATTTTACGCCATATCAATCATTACATTGGTTTAAACAGGAAAACTAGTCCAGTCGACTCTCGTTATGACAAGGTCGCTGGGACTGGACAACCTACCTTTTTATAATAAGCATTGTTGTTATAAGAGGACAGCAAACATTAAATAAACACAAAGTAGAAACGAGGTTCGGAACTTCAGAATGTAAACTTTATAAACAGAACCATTCCC
Organism: Pycnopodia helianthoides; assembly: GCA_032158295.1. Classification (NCBI taxonomy): domain Eukaryota; kingdom Metazoa; phylum Echinodermata; class Asteroidea; order Forcipulatida; family Asteriidae; genus Pycnopodia; species Pycnopodia helianthoides. Next base: position 11,756,636 of record CM063256.1, on the reverse strand, counting down.
TCTTTATATCAGTGCTCTTTATAAGGAGAAATGACTGTACATACATGTAACCAAAATAGTTTTGGCAAATAACTAGTATCAGTATAAGTTTCTAGAGCCAAAACTTCATTAGTGCTGTTGAGGGAAAAAGTAAGTAATTTCTAATTCATGTACTTGTCGATATAATAATTGAATTACGATTATAAGAATAGATTTTTATCTTAGCTTTATCTTGGTTTAAAAAAAAATGATGTCCGTGTATTTATTTTTAGCATTTAGGCCTAATACAGATAATAATACAAAATTAATTATCGATAAAAATAAAACAAGTCAAAAAAGCTGTCGATGATCAAGGTCATATTTAATTGATGGTAAAGAGTACTTAACTTAACGATATACTCCAACTCGGCCAATTTGTTTCTAAAAGCCATCAATATCAAGTTTATGACGTCTATCAAAATCTAGAGCCAAAGCTAGCAGCAAATTCAAACCGCAGGCATTTTCATATTAACTTTATTCTTTTAAATAAGAGTTATTATCAGTACAAAATAAGCCTGATTAGTTTCAGTACAAGTTTGTATAAAGACTTATAATTATATAGAACCAAATAAGAAAGTATAGTATACAATAGTGATACTGTTTCAAATGGGGGCCTTGAGTGTTCCCAATCTTGTCTCCGATATTTTGATGTAATTATATTTGTTTTTGTCCCCCCAAACCTTATGTTCGAGTCCCGTCGATGTCAATGTGCAGCACTAAGCTATTGTTTTATAAAGGTGTTACGGTAGGGCTATATAAATAGCTTCACCTGTACAGGTCCTTTTTGGGGGAAAGGTATACCGACCGATACTTTATCACTCCTTGCGACCAAACCTAGCATCTCATTTATCCTATTTAAGGTTGTGTTGTGTTTTCTTTCGGTAATGACAATGATTTGCTTATTTTATTGATACTCGGGTCCTCATTGACCTATTGTTTGATTTTATAGGTTTTTTAATATTTATTTTGTGTATATTTAATGTTTGATGTACGTCTCCTCCCCTTATTTAATGTAAATTTGTAACATTTTTCAATGTAAAATTGTTGTAATTCAGCCTTGTGCTGAGAGGACAGTTTTAGTAAACCATTTTATCTATCTATCTATCTATCTATCTATCTATCTATCTATGAAAGGTGAACAAGTGGTGGTCGAGTTGGCAAATTTCCCTTCCTTTTACTTCATGGATAAGTAAGATGGCCGATTACGTCCCCAAGGTCAGAGGATAAAGGTAGTTTCACTTTGTTATGTCATAGCATAGACAGTGAACGATTTCCCTTGTGTCGTGTAGCAAAATGCTGCACAACATGTACCAGTTGCCACCCAACAGATCATCATTATGGTTCTCAATATTAGCATTCAGTGTGCACAAAACGTGTTTAGTTTGGACATTTTGCTGTGAAGAATTGCTGGACGAACTCCTTCCCTGATGATGGGAGAAGGATTGGTGTTAGTTTATACCATAGAGAAAGGACCTATTTATTCTATGTTTATACCAACTCACCTGTTAACTCAATCACATTCTGCGACGCGACTTCCACAACAGACACCAGAAAGGCTACCAAATATCTTATCTCCATATCCGTTGAAATCACCTATATTCCTCGTTTCCAACTCATGTACACGTTATCTTAAAACATCTCCTTCCAATGTGGTGGTATTTGTTTGTGGTTGATTTTCGCCCGTGTCATGCAACATGTAACAGGACCGTCATGACGTACAAGACAGTAACTCCAACGGTATCCCGACTGCACAAAAGACTATACCCAAACTCAAAAGCAAACAGAAAGTGTAAACATGCATCGGTGGGTTCCCTTTGAACAGTCTTCTTACACGACATTAACCACCACTATTCATATTCAAATTGCTGACTTGAGTCATCAGACCGTATGAACTAAAAAAGGCTATCCTACATTGGTACATGCGACACGAAAACAGGTGAAGATTCTATACTAACCAGTCATCGATTTAGTTATCAACTTCTACAAAGGGAACCTGTAAGTTACTCTGGGTGATGTGGTTTGCGAACGTGTAGTTCAAGGGGACATTGTTAACGATTATGTGTCAAGATAAGAGAGTGGGCGGAGTTGGGAGGTCCAACCATGGAGGAAGAAATCCTCCATGGTCCAACAAGGGAGACTGTTTCTCTCAGTTATTATAGTTGATAGATTGGTCTCGAAGTGTTTCGTATAACAAGGACCAATTGTCAGTCAGGGAGATATTCAGTCCATATTAGCATAACAATTGCAACTGGAAAATGAAGAGTGCACTCAAGCATTTTGTTTTGGTTTGAGATTTCAAGACGTGCGAACATGGGCGCAGGGTAGCTGAGCAAATCAGCGAAGTTCTAAATCGTGTTTTTATCTGTTTTAAATAAAGGTTTAGTGACTCTGCGTAGAAGTTAAAGTTTTCTGATCGTTCAACCGCACACTGAGTCAACAGGAGACTTTTGCAACGCCAAGCGGGAAGTGCATTTATTTTCACTTATTTAATTTTGTTTAGCTACTATTGTTGCTATTTTTAAAAGCTTGTATATTTTGTTTTACCGATTCATATTTGTTCAAAGCTATCTGTTCTTTGAATTTGTTTTCATTAGAAAAAGTTTATCTACGGTTTAATTTTAATTTGGTCAGGGTCTGCGATGTGAGAACAATCTATTTTTTAATCAATAAACAATACACACCAATTCCTCATTGAGAATTTCACTGATGTCTCGATAAACTCATATCTCATACAGGCCAGAGTTTCACTGACGTGAAGCCGGACGTCTTGATAAACTCATATCTCTTTTCTTTCTTTTTTTGTCAAAGCCAATTCGGAATAAGCTCAAACTAACCTTAAAGATAGGGACAAACTTTGATTTAAAAAAAACGAAAGTGTAGATATTTTTTTATCCGAAAGCCTTCTTGTTATAGAGATGGTCATGATAGCGAAATATGATTTCGTCTGGAGTGCCCCGTTGATGATAAGAAATCAATATAAGTATGTCGCAAAATTTGAATCTCCAAAGATCGCCTACAAGGAGACTTTTGGAAATTTCCTCGGTGTCCGTTTGAATGCTGCCCTCAATACGACCAGAGATGCGGTTGGTACCCGCTGTCACCTCTACCTTGAAATCAAAATTTTCCCAAAAAACATTGATCACGTAGCCCTATAGTAGCCTCAGCAGCTTCCAATTGGCCACCAACATTTTACACGAAGGCAATGTACCTCTTCTTCGTTATGATTTTAAACTAATTGCTCAGATCCGAGTTCTATTACTTAAAAAAAAAAAAAGATTAACCACTCGTCTTTAATTTTCAAGGAGTCGCTTTGAGCACAACATATTTTCTCTCCTTCACACTCGTCGGGGTTGTGCATTACAATTGTGTCCACAATGTGGGAGTATAAGAACATATAATGAATGACATCCTTCCTGGTGACGTCATCATACTTGATCGTTCACCAGCGTTTGGCACGGGAAGCCGAGTCTGTGTGCATGTTGGCGGCACCCATGCTGTGGCACGGCTTGGTTTTGAAAATGTTCGAACTAGCTGTCAAGCAGCGTTTATTGATATCACAATCACAACACAGCGTGCGACGACTTGGTACTTAATGTGTCACATTATTCACAGTCTAGTGATGCCATCGAAGCAGACTGAACAACTAATCCCTTACATTCATGTAATAACTCAATCCCAGCCAGCCTCCATCTCTCACCTCCACCCCCCCCCGCAACACCTCCCTCCCCTTTAAAAGTTTCTCTCACCATCATCCCATCCCATCTCATTCCTAATTTATATTTGCCCTTTACCCTCTCATCAGGAATGACGATTGAGACGCTCACATTGAGGGCAACCGTCGAACGAATTCATGTAGTACGGCGCAGCCATTATATTACATTCAATTCAATGTAAAACCGAGTTCAACTTGAGTTTTCACAGATTGGATTGGCTGTTGCCGGTTTTTAGTGGCTCCAGAAGCAAATGTTTTAGTACCCAGTAGACTCAAATTAATCAGACCGTACAGCAATGACGATTTTTTTAAGGGTATATTTTTGGGACTGCGCACCACGCCTTCTGGACAACTTTAGTTTGCGCTCGCATTATTCTCTTGGACAATATCTGGGTTCGTGACAATGACTTATAAGGTAGGGCCTAATCTAACGTGGATCCGAAACAAATACACTATCTGCGTGTAAGTAGAAAAAACAAGTTCAAGACATTTGGTAATCCTTCATAAAAGCTTTTTGGAAAATGTGGCATTTTATTTTGGTAGTCTCAGTGGTCCAGACTTCAAATGATAGGGGTTGGGGGATCAACCGGGATTGCGCAAAGGATTCTTTGTGATCATAGAGCAGGGAGCGATCGAGCCCGAGAAAACACCTACGACAGTCACGGCACGCTGAATTGGAAGCAAGGCAGTACACAACTATAAAACATTGCTTAGTCACATGTAAACTACAGCAAGGCGTCCATCTTGGCAGCTTGATTTTTTATTCTTTTAACAGTACTCGGTTTCCCAAGATATATGGGATTTTGGTATAGGCATTTGTGTCCATCTTGAGAAACCTTGCAGTGCCTGCAGTATGTCCCGAGAAAGATTTCAGCTATCTCTGAAATGCTGTTATAATTAAGAAGAATAATAGTGTGTATTATTAAAGGGACACGTTGCCTTGGATTGGGCGATTAGTATAAAAAAAAACGTTTGAAAACGTTTGCTATGAAATTAATATGGTTGGAAGAATAAGTAGAGTACATGATCCACACAAATAGGATGTCTCGAAATTGTGTGGTTTTCCTTTTACTTGTGGAACTAATGCGGTCCGCCATTTTGTGGAGTCACAAATTTGGTTGTACAAAATGGCGGACCGTGTTAGTTCACGAAGTAAAAGGAAACCACACAATTTCGAGGCATATTTGTAGGGATCTTTATATTCTACTTTAAAAACATCTTTCCAACCATGTTCATTTCATAACGAACGCTTTTATAGAGCAAATAGCCCAATCCAAGGCAACGTGTCCCTTTAATCTTATTTAACAACTATATTTCATGTTGCAAGTAAAGGGGCCGATTTCACAAAGAGCTAAGATTGATCTTAACTGTGTATCAATCTTAATTGCTAAGCAACGTGTGATGTCACAATACAAATCACTAAGGCAAAACTGTTCCTCTTAAGATGACTCTGTAGTGCTTTGAGAAACCGAGCCCTGAGCACATGAAATATTAATTAAAGAGCGGCTCAAGGATGTTCAGGAAATATTTAGCTTTTACGTTTTTCCAATAGATGGAGTCCCCAAGAAATATATAAAGTTATTATGAGTCTCTTACCTCACGCTAAAACAAGGGTAAAAGTGTATTTGCCTTCGAAATAGCTCTAAAACATTGCAAAAGTTGAACACGTCATGCGCAATTTACGTACAGAAGTGTAAGCACATTGTCATAAACATCAAGGTATTGTGCAGGATTGGTAGAGCTGACAAAATACTCGCAGACAGTGTTAAATGCTTTGTGTGATCAACCATATACCTGAAATAACAAACCTGTGAAGATTTGGGCTTAAATCCTTGTGTGAGTCAGGAGAAGATAGTGAAAAACCATGCACAATTTTCAGCATGTAAATATTTTTAATTTTGGTAGTAACAACCAAAATCAGGTGTTGTTGTTGTTGTTGCTTTTTTTGTTGTTTTGGGGTTGTTGGTTTTTTTTTTTGTTTAAGGTTTTCGGATACAGTTTTCTTCAGGGGGAAATATTTCACAGAAAAATGGTTATAGTATGAAATTCATAATCCGTCAGCTTTCAGACTAAAATTGAAAAATTATGTTTTTTCCCTTACTAATCCTGTACAATACCTTTTATGATGTCTTTTCGAAAACGTCAACCTTAAAAAAAAAATTATAATTGCAAAAAAATAACAACTGGGCCTTAGGTGTTTGTGAACAATCACAAAGCTGTTCCGTTTTGTTTTAATTTGATTAAACGCTCTGTATTAAGCTAGCAAACATCACAAAGATTATGACTTTATGACATGTGGTTCAAGACATGATTTTTAATATTTGAACTTCCTGTTTGGACCGGAAGGAAAGGTCAACAAGGGGTCATGGCCAAAGTTCAATGTTTAATGCTCAAAGGATCTATAAATGAAAGAAAATTGAAAATCGGGTGTGTACTTCTTGAGATATGGTCCCACTTCCGGTTGACCCGGAAGTAAAGGTCAATTTGGGATCATGGATTCAATCTTCAACCCAAATTCAATCTTCAATGCTCAAAGGATCTATAACTGAAAAGAAATTGAAAATCGTGTGTGTACTTCTTGAGATATGGTCCCACTTCCGGTTGACCAGGAACTTAAGGTCAACTCGGGGTCATGTGAACCCAAGGCTAATCTCCAATGCCTAAGGAGTCTATAACTGAAAAAAGTTTGAAAATCGGCTGTGTACTTCTTGAGATATGGGGCTGCCAAGATTAACGAATTAAAGCTTTTAATTACTGTAATTTGTCACCTGATGACGTCACAGTTTTTCATTTCATACATTTTATAAGGTACAAGAATTGGCGACTACAGCTACGGCTAGATCAGCGCGTCTGTCCGTGTTGAAGGATAGGCAGACGCGCGCGCCCTAGCCGTAGCTGTAGCCAAAGTCGCCGTTTCGGACACGGCCTAACTTATCCCAATCAAATGCCTTTTGAAAAAAACACCCTAACATATCATATGTTGGTCACGCACAAATCCAATGGGGGTGTGTACAAACCAATTGGTCCACCTTCGGTTAGGAATAAACAGCGGCGCAATCTCCGACGCATTGCCGTGATTGCGCAACACAGAGTTTGTTTTATGGGGTCAGATTAACCAATCTTAAATCGTTAATTATCGTGAAACTACATTGTATTTGAGTATTTTTAATGGCCAGGAATATCTTTTAAATAAAAGCATTTAACTTTCAAAACACTATAATGTGATTTAGGAAACTAACAATTAACTTATTCAGAAAAAAATTGTGCTTTTGACCAGCAAAATGTTACACTTTTAGCGCCATGTGTTTTGTACACAGATACAAAACGCGCAATAAATGATGTCATAGTGACGTCGTCCGTAATTTTAGGCCGGAAAACACATCTACAGTATCCCAGAAGTGTAAAACTGAAGAAAGTTTGACGATCGGGGGGTTACTTTTTGAGATATGGTTCGAACTAGGTTTGCTAATTAAATATTCATCTTACTAAAAACATGGCTAATTAATTTTAACCATTATTAGATTAAATGTTAAGTTTAGGAACTAATCTTCAATAGGATATAGGATCTAAGTCTTTCATATTCACTAAGTTTTTTTTTAAAGATTTAAACAAAATTGTGTACAAATGCTATGGGGATTTAGGTGGAAACATAGCAAAATAATAATAAAAACAATAAAAATCTCGACGAAAACAAAACCTGTTCCGACTTCTAAGAGAAGTCGGAACAGCTTATAATTAAATTAAAAAGGTTTGAAGAATTCCTTTATGACGTTGTATCTTAGAGTTTAAATTCTATATAACATTTCAAGATTAGAAACTTTAACTTCAAACTCAACTGCTAACTCTTATTACACATTATGATATAATTAATGTTTGAACCAAAAAAAACAATAACAACAACACCCTACCAGTCCGTCTTTTTATGCAGAGCACCATTGTTAACATCATATCAAAAAGTAGTAGAAATAACTCGAAAAAAATATGGTTGCCGCGGTGACCATTGAAGGGTGTAAAAATAAAGCTGCAGAGGCGACTAGGGCCAAGTCTAAAATAACGACGTCATCTGGGTTCACGCTTGCGGGAACGCTGATTGTCACCGTCTTGCTAATGTAGCCGTCCTTGGAGACCTTGACACAGGGTAAAGCAATAAATGAAATCAAAATAAATCCATTGAATTAGGTGACAACTATCTACCAATTGAAAATATGTTGTCCATTCTCATAGGCCTTTTATTTGGAGAAGAAATACCCAATGTGATAGATAAAGCAAAAGCAAATAATTATGGGGGGCGGGGTAGTCAACTGTAAAAAGTATTATTATATTTTCATATGTGAAACGTACGTGAACATTGTAGGTTCCTTCAGGTAAAAGCTTCCAGTATTCTCCTAAAGATGTGGTCGAGATGGGGTTGGGGGGAACTGGCTGCCCAGCCAGTGAAACGAGGGCGCCCTCTATTGGCTCGGCCGTGTCGTTATCGACCACAGCCCCTTTCACGCCTGCAAAAACAAAAACACACGATTGGAGTACGAGTTACTCATGCAACGCAATCACTCTAAAGGTTTGTGGGTCAGCTTGACCCATTTCTTGGTCATTATGACCCGGACTGTCAAAGTTTATTGTTACTATTCTTATGTATTCGACCTCAACAATACAAGAAAAACAAATGCATTACAAGGAGAAATCGAAGAACAATAAAACCAAAACAGAAACAACAAATTAAACAATTGTTTTTACAATTTTTAGTCACGCACATGTTATTTATTTCACTGTTTCCTCCAAAGTGCAATGCCCTGGGGAGTCAAAGTCCAAGATATCCTAGACTGGACCATTCCACATATCCAAGAAGGGGGACCAGGTCACACAGTTGTGTCGTTTTGGGTGTTTTTTTTTTTTTTTTTTTCTTTTTCTTTTTAGGGGGGGGGGGGAGGATTCGGGAGGTTTTTTCCGGGGTTTTGTGGGTGTGTTTTTTAATTTTAGAGGGGCTGAAAATATTTTTTTTACAGACCTACAGACCTACCCACATCTAACCCGTCTGATAAGTGGAGCTACCTGTTCCTTGTAGAAGGCTTCCAGATGTCTTGCTGACAGCCTGTGCTGAGTTTTGTTCTTTCCAAAACCCCTTCCCCTGCCCATCAAACTTTCAGGCTTACTGGTGAGCCAGTAAGTAATGGAACCTTCCCGCATTTTCGTGTACTTCCTGGGGTTACTCCCTCACAACAAAGGATACTAACCTCTGTGGACTTGTTGGAGAAAGACTAGCATGGACTTCCGATTCTCATTCCAGAACTCTGGTAGCCCTGAGGCATTGGGATACTTGCAGCAAGATAACTCCACCAATATTGCCAAGCAGCCGTGGTAAATGTAATTGAAATCTTGCATACTACCTAGTCAAGTAAATATAATAATTATGATACGGTTAAGGATATAAGATTTGGTTCGTGGCGAACATGCTTGTTGGGGGCATTCGGGATGGCTTGGTGGTTTCATCCATGCCATGCACCTCAAAGAGTTTTCAAAGTACAGCAGCCACTGGCGTGGCCGAATTCAATCAATCCGGATACGGCTCCATAACGTTCCAATTCGGGAATAAGACAATGCACATAAGGCTGAATGAAGGGCCTTCGGCTGCATGTGCAGCTTTGGCAGTTTTCTGAAGGTGTAACGTAAAAGAAAACGTGTCCGCAGTGATCTGGGCCGATGTCCAATATTTCACAGACTGGCTATTTAAAAGGATCTCTGTGAAATAGACCGATTCATTAAGCCCCATCCCCTTAACTTACTGACCAATCACAGCATTGGCTGCATCATCACTGCACACGCGGGCAGCACATTGTGCTTCTCTCCAATGCCACACTCACGACATGAACGTGCGCGCTTTAAGTGCACGCGCGCACGCATGTTTACTTTTCTAATGGGATTTTTACGTGTCGGACTTTAATGTCGGACTTTCGGTGGCGTAGCCAAGGTTGTGATTGGTCAACACATAAGGGGGCAGAGCTTATAAATGGAAAAAAGCGGACTATTAAAGGAACATTACAGAATTGGTAAAACCAAAACTTGTAAAATATACTTTTTTAATAACAAATTTACATAAAACTTACACGGTCTAATGATGATGATAGTAGAAAACATCCCTTGAAATATTTCTGTCTGAAATGCCATATTTGATGAGAAATGAATAAATAATTTTCCGATTGGAGTTTATCGCTCATGTGAGCGTTTTATTAATTTGTTGAATCTATATGATTTCATGCAAATGTGTTATCGGTTTTTCACTATTTTCTCGTGACCCAGATGGCCGATCGATCTCAAATTTCTACAGGTTTGTCAGTTTATGTATATGGTGGATTACATAAGGTGCCTACACTGCCAGCAACTGTTTTGTTAGCAAACCAATTATGTAATGTTCCTTTAAGCCCAAGTCGAGCCTATACACAGTGGTTTCGAAAGGTGCCTGTTTAATATTCTTGTTCACCTTTAACAATGTACCAGTCAGCTCCGTTGGTAATCCCGCCCTCAAATCCTTCGCCGTCTATTCCGGAGCACCGGTTCTCTTGCTTGAGGTGCATTCTGGGATGGTTCTGGGCATATGCCGAGCTGATTTCTTTGTAGAATGCATCATCGGGGCTCACGCTATACGGGGAGGAGTCTGCCGGTGTGATATCCTCTGTGGAGTTAGGGGGAAAGTTCAAGAATGTCTTAGTCAATAATTATTAGTTTGGGGTTGAACAAAGAAAATTAATGACTAGAGCGGAATTTGAACCAACGACCTCCGGATTAACGTACCGGTGCTCTACCAACTGAGCTATCTAGCCCTATGTTGGCAGTCTCCCTATTTTGTCAATATCTTTGTTCGGGGGTGCCAGTCAGAAGCCATGCAACCGTTAACTGCCATGTAGCCAGGGATCACACCCAAGTTTGCGATACAACCTGGGAAGCGGCAGCCAAGGGATCTCCTTAAGGGGATGCCAATTTTTTTCAAATAATTATTAGTTCAACTTTCTTTTCTCTTGTATCATCGGGACTTTTTTCGGTCTGGGGAATGCATCTACACATTACACTGACTGTTTGGCAAAAAGGCTTGGATTTCGATGGGCAGACTTGTTCACCCCTATACCTATGTTTCAATGGTGTCATTAACCACGATGGTTTTACAAGAGTTTGGTGGATCCACTAATCTTTTTCAAGCATTATTTGGCGACTACCGTATAATGTAGTATTCTTGTCATATTTGAAAAAAAAAAACATCCCTGGCCAAAATACGGAAAGCAGTTCAGTATAGTGTCACTAGGGAATGTGCGAGGCTCGTTGTGACCTTAAGGGTTTCTACAAGGTGATGCATTAGACTTATTCTTTCTTGGCCTAAACATAAGGCTTAGGCCCTGTGATGACAGATTACGCAAATCTTGTACTGTTATCCGTAAAAAGGGTTATATGCTGTGATGCATTTACATGTAAAAAAATATTATTAACATTATAATCTGACGTATTCTGCCTGACAGCATCCTTGATGGATGAAAGTCACCATGGAAGCAGACGGAGAAAGCCAGAGTGGTGTATATGAATCAAGATGATGCGCATGAATTATGCGACATGGGGGAGGTTTGAAAGTACGGTGTCCCTAGAGGAACATTTAAGAGTGTACATCAACGGCCAACGCTCCCGCCCCTGCTCCCATCCGTAAGGGATGTTTCCTGACGTTTGACTTTATGCCTTGCCCGAGTCAAAAGACTTTGGCTCTGGCTACTGCCAGTCTGGCAAATACGCAGGCCTGTTTACACCCCCACCTTGCCCTAGTTGTTAACTGACTAATAAGTATACCTCTATTACAACAGAAAATACAATGGATTTACGCACATATAAAGCTTCAAGATTGTTGTCACATTGGTGCTACACTCCCCTTGCGATTAGAAGCCATTTTGGTGTGGTCCCCCCCCTAAAAAACAAACAAACAAAAAACGCATGGGCGCACATGGGGTGCTAGACTAGACTGCACATTGGGTTGTGCTACATTTGGACCGAAAATGGCGTCCAGTAACCACGCGACCAATGAAAACTGGTCCTTCCATGTTCACTCTCCCAATACACAGCTCTGCTTCCTTGCTAATCCGCGCTGGGACAAAATTTCGTCTGATTTCGGCTCAAACCAGCTACCCACCTGGAAGCATGTTATCGAAAGGGTAATTGGCCACGAGAGCGCCACCATGGAAGTTTACTGTGAGCACAAATTGGATGGTTTTGATCCACTCCATGACGGCACGTGTCTCCGGCTCTCGAACGGTATCGTCCGGCTGGAAGAAATCCGGGAAATTACGGTTTAGATCGCGTCCCCTGGCGTTATACCTGTTCATACAAATACAGACCACGTTCAATTGATTAAAAAGGTTCCCTGCTGATCCAGTACACCTGACGTCATCACCCACGATCAATCTGGGTTGCACAATAGATTTTGCAACGTCACAGCCCAAGTCATTGCCAACCAAGGCTGGAAAACTATGGGAAACCATAAATGCAAAGCACAAACGGATAGCCACAGTTTGTAACAATGTTACACATTTTCAAAAATACTGTTGAATCTGTTGGAAACAAATCAACCAATCATAAGATGTATATTTTGTTTGTTTAAAGTTTGCAGAAATTTTGAATTTGGTCACAATATCTGTACCCGCGATTGAATGTTTTGCTAACATTCGGCCCTCCATGCCAACCAGCGCGGTTTGTTGATCAACAAAAGAAAGGTCTATAATGTAATTTGAACATCGCGCGTGCGCACTCTCCCTGCTGGTTGGCAAAATAAGTGAACATCGCGCTATTTTGTATGGGACTGATGCATTGATCTACATTATACTGACTACATTATACTGATCTTCAGTATAATGTAGATCAATTGGACTGATGGTAGCGTGACGCACATGCGTTTGTGCGTCTGCCTAGTTCACATCTCTACGCCGTTTGCCAACCAATAGAGTATGTACGCATGCGTGAATGTAATTTGCATATTTCATGGGAAGGGTTCATTTTGTAGGTCAGATTACCTCTCCCAACAGCGTGCAGATGTACTTCATTCAAAACGACTAGGACTTATAACAAAAGAAAGGAAAACAACGGGGTCAGTGTTTGTCAGGACAAAGAGTTGAACAAAGGAGGGTTCACTGCAAAAACTGGGGTGTTAAATTTAACAACCCCGGTGTTAATAGAGGACCACACCAAGAATTTTCACCGGTGTTAAAAGTGTGGGTGTTATTTTAACACATTGGTGTTATTCTTTACACTCATGGTGTCCTGACAAACCCATATGGGTGTAAATAACGACACCAAAAGTGTTATAATGACACCAAATTGGTGTAGTCCTCTAGTAACACCGAAAAGTGTTATTATTTTTTGCAGTGTTGATGTGTCTTCATTGTGTGGTATGAATCTCAGGAATTTAGCGACTTTTAGATAATTAAGCATAATCTTTACTCGTTCTACTTGTTGGTCCCCCTTTTTCTTAACACTCGTGCTACTACTTTTAATGTGTTCAAGTGAGGGCGCTCTTACCTGCCGGTGTACCCGAGGCAATCGCCTTCGACAGCCAATTCGAATCCGTCCGGGTTCATGGAAGGCAGTATGTGGATCCTGGTATTGTTCATGAGCATCGTTACTTCACTGTCCATGGCCTCGTAGCTTACGAGGAGATACTCGATAAAATGAAGTAGAATCTCTCTCCCGACTGCCTGCAACACATGTTATGCTTGTTGTTAAAGGTGACGTACAAAATTTGAATCAACCGGGGGAGGGGGGTAGTAGTTCCAGCCTGACAGTTCACTGTTAATACAGTTAATAGTCCTCCACAAAAATAGTTCTACCAGAAATATTGGCAAAGTCAATAGTAATCAATCATGTCGAGGTCATACAGCATCTAGAGCATGATATGATGCCCAGTGACCTTAGTCCAGGGCCCAATTTCACAGAGCTGCTAAGCACAAAAATTTGCCTAGCATGAAATTTCTTCCTTGATAAAAACAGGGTTACCAACCAAATTTCCATGGGTTGCATATTGCTTGTTACTGGTATTCAGCTGTGGTTTGCTTATCCTGAAAATCACGTGGAAATTTGGTTGGTAATCCTGTTTTTATCAATGAAGAAATTTCATGCTAAGCAAATTGTTGTGCTTAGCAGCTCTATGAAATTGGGCCCTGATGACCCGATCCAGGATGAAAGAACGCCGCTCCTCATCAGCGCTGGCCAAGCCGGTGTCCCCTTGAAAACTTGCAGCATGTCTACGAAGGAGATACATTATTATATTCTCCCACACGTGAGTAGTATTAGAGTAGTCTTTATCGCGCGTGTCCAAAACCCGATGTTTTCAGAACTGAGAAGTCTCCCGAATTCTGAAAATCCACTCCGCGCGGTAGTAGAATAAATAGCAAGACAGGTTCTCTAAAGAACAAAATCTACACAGCAGAGTAGATATTTATACACATGGTGTTACCGCAAACCGAATATAGTATTAGATCATCTTCCCGTCAAGGGAAGTCGACAAAGTCCAAACACCAAGCTGGCAACAGCCATGCAATCTCTCTCATACAAGCATTGGTTTAACGTCTATGATGATGAATTGCACAAACCAAGAAATCGGGATTCAGTAACTAGACGGCAATACTTTTTTCTATAGTCATTGTGGAATTAGCGGTTAGCTTCTTGGTAGGATTCGTACCCACAAACTTGTGACTACAAGTCCCACAGTCTATAGTATTAAGGCCCCCAAAAGTCATGCACAAAACGTACACAAAATAATGACAATTAAAACTTGTTTTACGTTGCTAAACATAATAACACCAACATTGTTGATATTTTGAAAACTGCTGCTTTAAGATCGTAAGAACAATATGGGAACATTACGCTCTAAGAAATACTGCTTTAAGTCTTATTTAAAAACACAAATAGATAAACAACATAGACGAATACAAGTTTTCTCTAAATCCGGCTTCACTCTTTACTTAAAGGGTGTGTACAACATTTGTAAGATTGAAATTATAAAGGTTCACAGATTTGCACATAACTTACTTGGTATAAAGATTGTCATGGTGGAAAGCTTCCCTTGAAATATTTTAGCTGGAAATACTATAGTTTTTAGGAAATAAGTAAAACAATGTCTTTATCACGCGTGTCCAAAACCCAATGTTTGAAAACAGTGAAAACATATAATGGGGTTTTTCACTGTTTTCTCATGACTCCAAAGACCGATTAAGCTTAACATTTCACAAGTTTGTTGATTCATGTATATGTTTGGTCACGTACAGTGCGGATAGGAGTCTTTGAAAATTACCAGTGTTGTACATGTGCTTTAAGTCACCTCAATCGTCCCCGTAAACGACTTACCTCGTTCCCATGCATATTACCAACGTACTTCACGTCCGGTCTTCCGGGTACGATCGCGTCTGGTTTACTGCCTGCAATCGCAATAACCCAAAGGTCTCTTCCTAAAGATCGGACATTACGGGGAAAAAAACAGTTAGTGACTGGGCCCCTTGGAGAATCCGTGAACTTCAAGTATTTGTAGTAAAAAAATCGGTTCTAGAAGAAAAGGGAGGAATTGATGAACTAAAACCCATGAATATGAGTGAAAGGTATACAGTCACTGTAGCAAATCACGACTGGGGACTACTTGCAGTTAGTCTCCAGTTTCAATCGGTTAAAACTGTGCTTTTAATGACACTCATATAGTGACGTCACGGGTGGGTGAAATCAAGAGCAGTTATGGCAAGGACCTATGCACTTATGACACTTAAGTGGGGGGAGGGCAAAGGGGATAGGGTAGAGATTCCTGACGTCACGGGTGGGTGAAATCAAAGAGCAGTTAGGGCAAGGACTTTCCAGCATCATTAGCAAACCAATAACAGAAGGCTGGTACTCCTCTAGCGGCCGACTATAGTTGGCTGCTAGAGGAGTATACCTTATAGAAATATTGCTTTTCAAATAAGAATAGAGAACCCATTCCAATAAATTAAAAAAAAACAATAATGGTAGATTTTTGTATTTTCCCCCCACTCACAAACTATTCATGGTTTGAACGATTGTACATTCTCAATTTCGATGTTTCACCATCCCTCATAGAGTTATTAGAGTGTACTTTTTGGTGACCTAAAAAAACGCAGCGGAAAGTCTCTGAAAAAAATTACCCAGATACTTTTTTTTATTATTATTATTGACCTACAAACATGCTTTATACGTGAACGGAAAATTCACGAACCTATAATTACATTACAAGATAAAATGAGCATGCAGCTGTGAAATCAATGAATAGATCAACATTGAAAACTTGTTGACCTTCAAAGCTGTGGTTTTATTACATCAATTTAAAACTTCATAATTCCTTAAACACGATATTTGGGTGGTGAGTGTGTTAGGTTTGCACACACACCCAAACCGGGCACACTACAATGTTAAAGAACAGTAGGGTCTCCGGTTTGGGTGAAGGTCCCCAGTTGGAATGGAAAGTAGATCCCCGATTGCAGGTGAATGTGTGGGCGTGTAGGTGTGCGTATAGGTATCCACATTCAAACCCGGGACCTATAATTAACCTTCCATGCTTCAACCAACCGGACCGATTGTCCCTTTTGTTAATAACAAAAGGGACAATTTGGTCCCGGCGGTTGGGTGAAGGTTCCCAGTTGGAAAGTGTGACTGTACAAAACCAGTGGGAGCTGTGTTTTTTTAAAGTTTTTTTACAAGTTGTTTTCGTGAGATACCGCCTAACATCACAATACGGCCACTTCAAGGTGAGGGCTACACTACTGATTTGGGCTGTCGACCCAAACCAATTATCACCAGGGGCACGTTGCCGCGTACTCCTGGGGCTGAAAGTGAAACAGGGTTACCCCCTTCATAGTCCGTAATGGGTATCATCCACTAGGAGCCTGGCTGGTAGAGCACAATGCACTACCTTCCCAACTTAAAAGTACAAAAAGTATCAACAAAAGAGGAACAATATGAGGTTCGCGATTGCTGTTGTTTATACATGACTATGTGTGTTTGTAACTGTGTAGAGTAACCATCATGTTTGTGGTCTACCATTCAAACAGGGATGGAAGGGAAAATTTGCATCCCTCGATACCAAGGTCCATTTCTGGGACTATAGTATGACGTCACTGGTGACGTCACTGATTAGAGGCGACTTTTTGAACGAGTATGATTGTTGTTTTGTTTTCTGATGTGATGATTTGTAATGATATTCTTGTTGGATTGCCATAGACCAATGCTGTTCCTTGCTCTATGGATAAACAAGCGTTTATAGTTGCTGGGTGGCTTGTGCATGCGGATCATTATTACGTAAAACTAATTCTCTGCCAGCATGGTACCAGACTAACTTTCCTTCCACCCTCGGTTTGATTGTGTGAAATTCAGGAAGAAAATACACTTGGTAGAAATACCTCTATGCCTCGCTATAATACTCACCCTCCACTGACTGTCCGATACTGTAAAGATGCGTCGTGTTCTTGTACGTATTCGCAAGTGACGTCATGATTGACGTCAGCTCGTCAAAGTCATGGTACTCGTGCTGGACAAATGGAAACGCATAAATTCCGGACGCGAAACATACCCCGATGAGTAGCAATACGCCGCAGAGGTCCATGGTGATAGTAATGTTCCCGTCGGGTTGGTTGGTGTAGTTCGGCTATAATCAAGCCCCGGGTCCCGGTAGCGTTTCTATACCAGCGGTATGTGTGGCTCCAGTCAAACCCCAACCGTGGTCCCGGGCGCAGTGCGATAATTGACGATTGCTGATCCTCGTTGCGGGAAATCAAGGATGGTCAAAAGATCATGCTGATGAAAAAAATTTAAAAAGCATACAACATGCTGCATCATTCAGTTCAAATGTTGATCTGTACGTACAGATAGTACATTGTATACTAACACTGAAGGAAGCTGACTGACATAACCCAAACGTAACCCTCGCGCATCATGAGGTGACCTGTAACTCACATCACCTGTAGCATATGCCCCATCAGTGGGTCCAATGTATACTAACAATACAGCTAGGGCCCATGATGTAATGCACAAAATAATACTCAGTAGAGCCTTTGTTTGCATGTGTTCATACTTCTATCAGGAATACGATAGAACATGTACGGTCATAGTGTGCTGGGCACCATTAAGTCATAGTAGAGCAAATGAATCTTAATTGCTCTGTGGTTAAGTCAACACTGTATGCTGCAATAAAGATTAATATGTTGAGATTATCGGTTTCGCTGATGCATGCAAGGGCAATTCATAAAGTACACACAACGCAATACCATATGCTCCCCCCCCCCAATGTTCCCATACTTTAACGCACTATTTTCCTCGTGTACAGAACTACCCCGCCCCCTAAAGTCCTCAAAAGAATTCCTGTGATTCCACACACACACAGTGAAGACACAATGGGTGTGGTGGGGGGGGGGGGGGGTGGGTGAGGTAAACACCATACCCTATAATCGATACATCGAGCGTCAAATGTTATGGCGTGTTTGTTCACCCATGCTAACCAGACCATCATAGAGGCTCTGTGACCAGACCTTGACGAGACCGTACGGTAAGGACTCAACGTATGATCTTCTTTATAGCACAGTCTCCTGACGATGACTAGAGCAAGCTAGTCGAAACGTTGAGACTAAAAAAGAACTCACTCCGCGGCAGTGCAGTTAATTACGAGAAGTCCCCCCCCCCCCACCCCGATCCACAACGCTAAAGTAGTAGTCCACGCCGATTTCCTATACCTCCTGCCCAGGTAGTAGAGCTGGACAGTTCTTATTAGAACTGAGAAGTCTCCCGAATTCCGAAAATCTACTCCGCGGTAGTAGAATAAATAGCAAGACAAGTTCTCTAAAGAACACAAATCTACACAGCAATGTAGATATTTATACACATGGTGTTACCGCAAACCGAATATACATTGATGCCTCACCATGCAATGCCTCAAAAACCATATAGCACTATCAAAACTTGCTTCTGATCATTTGCCGCATGGACTGCATACCTTATCATAAAAAACACCAAACCCAGGTGTGAAATATATTAACGGTATTCGAAAGCACGGGACCGCGTTTGACATCAGTGCAAATTGGTCTAAACGATGAATTGACATTGAATTTTAAAGGTATTGGTACAGGATTGGTAGAGAACCTATACACACTAGTCTCAGACTATATAGTGTTCTTGTTTTGATTTATCAACCATATTACATGACCTTGATTGATTGTATTTCCAGGAGTATTTTTGTGAAACTGTTTTGAAATAATTCCCTCCACCCCCCCCCCCGTCTCCATAACCCTGCTTTTCTGAATGCTTTGTGCTTTTCTCTCTCCACTCTCTCTATTCATGTAGTTCCAATTGACTGCTCTTGTCACCCTTGTATGCATGTAGGTGTGTCCGTCTTGTCATTTAGCCTTCGAGAAAAACTCTGCTAGTGTCGAAACGTCAGGCCACTAACTATTTGTTTGCATATTACATGACATAACAAACCTTTGTGACAATATTGGCTTAACCCTCTGTGTGAGTCAGGTGAATAAACCATGCACAGTTTTCAGCACGTAAACACACTGTCTTTAATTTGAGTTGCAACAACCGAAAAAAATCAACCGTTGGGTTCTTCTAGGTTTCAGTTACAGTTTTCTCGAATGTGATTTCGTTTCAGAGGGAAATCACTCAAAGAAAAAAACGGTTCTAGTATGAACTTCTAAATCAGTAAGCTTTCAGATTAAAATTAAGCAATGACGTTTTGTAGTCTTATCAATCCTGTATACCACCTTTAATGGTTAAAACAAATCACTGTTTCACAATGGAAGTGCAATAAATTATTGAAACTGCTAAAGATAAATATCTACACAAAAAGGAAACAGCTCTGGTGATTTTTGGGATTACTAGCAGTTAACGTTTAATGAAAAAACCATTATAATAATATTGCATCAAGTTCTAACACATATACATTTCAGTTTAAATCGTCAACAAATCTCCTTTAAAAGAAAGTGTAAATTTCTAACACAGATACATTTCAGTTTAAATTGTCAACAAATCTCCTTTAAAAGAAAGGTAAAAACACGTGATATTTCAAAAACAGTTTCCACAAAAATACTCCTGAAAATACAATCAATCAATTCAAGAAACGCAGTTATAAGCTCTCCACTGTTTACCTTGATCCGAAAGCGTTAGCGTAAAGTGTAAACGTAAATGCAAGTCAAGCCAACGAAAATTATGATGTAGACCTTCTACGGTTAAAAATCACAAAACATACGTAATTGGTAATGATTGACACAAATTAGTTCTTTTGGCTATTTTTAGTTCAACAAACTTCGCTCTTATAAAATTACCCCCCCAAAAAAAAAAAATTTAAAAAAAAAAAAAAAAATAAATAATAAATAAATAAATAAATAAATAAATAAATAAATAAAAAAATAAATAAATAAATAAATAAATAAATAAATAAATAAATTAAATAAAAAAAAAAAAAAAAAAAAAAAAAAAAAAAAAAAAAAAAAAAAAAAATAATAATAATAATAATAACAAATAAATAAATAAATAAAAATCCTATTGGTAAGATCGAAAAACACAAATGTTCACAGATTCACACACAACTTACATGATTTAAAGTAAGTAATGGTAGAAAGGGTTCCTTGAAATATTTCTGCCTAAAATGCTATCGTTTCTTAGAAATTTAGTAAAACACTCGCTTTTATCACGCGTGATAAAAACTCGATGTTTGAAAAGACAGAAAACACAAGGTCTTTTCACTATTTTCTCGTGACCTCGATGCCAAATTGAGATCAAACTTTCACAGGTTTGTTTGCGCGTGCACATGTTGAATCACACAAAATGTGGACACTGATTTTGAGCTGTTACCAAAGGTGTACAATACATTGTACAATCAGGGCGGGGGAAGTCATTGCTGACAAAAAGGTCTGGAACCAGTCTCATCATTGATAAATCCACGTTGTAACCCACGGGAGTTATAGATATTTCAAGAAGCTTTTGGGACCAGCCTCAGCACTAGAGAAGTAGGTCAAAGAGCAGGATTTCTTCACTAGTAAATACAGATGAACAAAAGCTGTTTTTCCCCCACTAGGCTGTAGAAAAAAAAATAGTCTGAATCAGATTAAAAGTCTGAAATTTCTCATACCCGTATTATTATTGGTTGTATACACAAACCAATGCTGCGTCCTTATTTCGATTGCCGTATCGAAATACACACACTTGTCATGAAGTTGCACAGCTTTCAATACGCGCACAAAAAGATACAAAAAAGGTGTTTTCTGAATTTGCCAACCAAACCTAGTGGCGGATTTTTCACGGGTTGAATTGCGTGCCTTTCAAAATATCGGATGGAAATACAGAATACAAAACTCAATCACTTAGTACACCGAATCTCCTAATACACCAAATCAACGTAATATTGCGGTATTCCCCCAATAATTGCGATATGTTTTAAAAACATGATACATTTAACTTATAATAGGTCAATGAATCGCTATATATATATATATATATATATATCAAACATTAGGTACTACTTTATGTGACAAATGGAAGGGCTTTCAAAAGTATCAAAGGGTATAGTACAAAACTACTACATATATTTATGATATACCGCACACACACATATCATTGTCAGTTGATTGGTGGAACACGCGTCACGTGTCATCCAATATTTCTCCATACGACTGCAGCGACTCTTCGAAATTGAATACTATAGGAGTCTTATAATAAATGGATAAAATCATACAGGACGCTTCGCAGCGTCGTTTCCAAAACACTCGTTCCCCGCCCATTTGCCCAAACCAGGCAAGGTCGTGTAATGGTGGACAATGTTGGTGTCCACATGGAGTCGTCCATGTTGGTTAGAGGGGTGTGTGTTTTGTGTGTTTTGTTTTGCTTTTGCCCTTGTTCGTTTTTTAATGTGGCGTGAACGAGTTTTTGCGTCTAATTTGTGCTTATTGTACAGAAAACTTCAAACGACAATGATCCGTGTGTAAGTTATAAAATAAATAAAAATGTTGAATGCATTTCGTTCCTGCATTACAGGAGACTACAATCACTCGGTAAGGTCTAGATTTCACCTCGTGGTTTTATATTCTGCCACAATGCACTCATAATATGCATCCAATATTTATATATCATACTCATTTTTGCAACAGACACATATTAATATCTACAACAATATGATTTTGCATCAAGTAAGCTTTAAGTACTATATTTAATCATAGTTGAACAATCTAGTACTGAGTAACTGCCACTTGCAGGTGTGCATTTAAGTATACCAATAAACAGACCGATATTCCATAATCACTGTCCTACATGTTGGATATAAGTAAAACACGGGTCCTTCATTTAGTTGAAATTTATTTCAACTTTGAATGCGAGTATAAATAGAAACAGGGACCTTCTGGCACAAGAAACCTCGGACAGCATGCTTAATTTTCCATTAGCTCACAACTATTAATATTGTTATCTTAAAGGAACATTACAGAATTGGTAATTGTAAAATATACTTTTGATCACAGATTTACATAAAACTTACACGGTCTAATGATGATGATAGTAGAAAACATCCCTTGAAATATTTCTGTCTGAAATGCCATATTTGATGAGAAATGAATAAACTAGTTTTCCGATTGGAGTTTATCGCTCAGTGAGCGTTTTATTCATTTGTTGAATATGATTTCATGCAAATGTGTAATCGGGTTTTCACTATTTTCTCGTGACCCAGATGGCTGATCGATCTCAAACTTCATAAAGTGCTTACACTGCCAGCAACTGTTTTGTTAGCAAAAACCAATTCTGTAATGTTCCTTTAAATAGCAGGGCAAGTTTTTTAAAACAACGATTCTACACAGCAAAGTAGATAATATTATTGTTTACACCGCGAACTGAATATATGTATATATTGATTTGATTCAATAAAAACAATGTTTCAATGCAGTGAATACTTCATGCTCGGCGCTTCTCGATACAGATAAATATTATTTGTTAATATACATGTTAAACTGAAAGGAGTTAGCCTCGTAAATAAACAATAAAAAACAACTACCCAAGGTATTCATTAAACAATAAAACATTCCCATGTTTCAACTAGCATAATAATGACATCTAAAATATTATAAATGGTAAACGAACATCTTTAAATTAAGAGTTAAACACTAGTTTCACATTTCTTTGCTAATATACAAAATACTTTCATTGGAAATCTCTTCGTCTATACTTTCAGTAAACATCAATTTTTTTAATATCTAAAAAAACACATGATTATGTGCCCCAAAATACCGATGACACGGTTATTGCAACATTAATGTAAGTATTAACAACTTTCAAATACAACGAAATATTACACTGGCCTATTGAAATGATTGAATATCATGGCAGGCAAGAACAGCTAAGTTAATACTGGACATGATTTAATAAACCTTAAAATTTATGTCACCCCCCCCCCACCCCCACGCCCCAATCAAATGTTGAGTTGATGAAGGTGCAGGGTTGGTAATGTTCATAGATCTAACTAATTCATTTAATTTTTTATTGCATTTATTCAGTTGACAACTAAACAATCATGTTACCCTGAACGTGTGAAAAAGGAAGAGCGGTTTTAATTGCACAATGCAATGAGCCTGGTAGCTCGAGGCAGTTCGGCTCCTCTAGCTACCGGACAATCTCCGCGGTCTAGTGGTAAGATATCTGCTCTAGAATGGCAAAGGGTGTGGGTTCGAATCCCACCCAAGTAAATATACCTGTGGAAATTACAAATGGATCAACACATTTGTGAAGTGTGTCGTGTTGCATCTTAGGGGATTAACTAAAATGGCAGATTTCGAAATTACCTTGACCAGCATTTCGCTAAACATTGTCCATGCTTTTAGACCGTGCAAGTTGCGAACTTGTCAAACATTGAGGTGTTACTCAAGTGTATGCTTTTGGTTGAACGCTCGCCAGACTTGAACAAGTCTATTTTGGAGATCTGCCTCAGGCAGAAAATGTGGCCTAACAAATTTCTGCTGTGGGAAGAAATGAGCAGGGAACCAGTCCCAATCAGTGCACACGACATGGTATTTTTGGCTGGTAAACATTGTACGCTTTAATAGCTAGTTTTTGTGCTCAACCGACTCTGTGAAAATGGGACCAGTTACGATGGTTTCAAGGTTATTTGCACTGTGAGTAAGAACAATAGACAACGAAAACCCTAGAATCAAGGTTCATCCAATCAGCCAAACCATAGACAACATGTTCACCATGAGAACACCCCACGCAATCTCACTGCTTCTCGGTCCCCCGGCGATGTACGTACAGTTTGTGATTTCATAATTGGTCGGGGAAGGGCACCTGTTCTGGCTCGCCAGTGATGCCGCAACGTCTTCGTGAGCGCAGGTGCCGTTGATGATGCGAAATGCTCCGGTGGCCGAAACTCTGTAAGGTTTTTTAGAAAAGGACATGAACAAGTTACAAAATGTTAAAAAAGACAACAAACAGCATTTTTCTGCCGTTTGAAAACTGCGCAAAAAGCTACTTGCACATCAAAGTTTGGCCAGAAAATTTGAAAGACAAGTCAAAACTGACCAGAGGTAAGCCTAGACTGATTTGTTTCATGATTTTTTTAACATTCAAGTTCATAGTAGGTAACATCGAAGAGTCCCTTAGCGCTAATACTGTCTCAGCCCTCTCTGGTTCCCGTTTATACACCTGGGTTAAGAGAAGCATCTATGGTGAGATGCCTTGCTCAAAGATACAAGTGTCAAGTGTCATGTCTGGGAAACGACCCCCCTCTTTCAGTTGACTAGGCCGTCAGGACTCGAGTCTGATGCACCAGACTGCTCGGCCAGGACAAGCCACATAAGTCCACACAGAGAGAGAACGATGAGCGGGCCCTAATGGACCTAATGGACCTTATGGACCTTATGGACCTTATGGACCTAATGGACCTTATGGACCTTATGGACCTTATGGACCTTATGGACCTAATGACCTAATGGACCTTATGGACCTAATGGACCTTATGGACCTTATGGACCTTATGGACCTTATGGACCTAATGGACCTTATGGACCTTATGGACCTTATGGACCTTATGGACCTTTTGGACCTTATGGACCTAATGGACCTAATGGACCTTATGGACCTAATGGACCTTATGGACCTTATGGACCTTATGGATCTTATGGACCTTATGGACCTAATGGACCTAATGGACCTTATGGACCTTATGGACCTTATGGACCTTATGGACCTTTTGGACCTTATGGACCTAATGGACCTTATCAGGTCTGTCCCATAAGTAAAGGTAAGGGACGGACGTAAAATGGATGTACGGTAACGTTCCGGTTTGTAACCTGAAATTTGATTAGTCACCCGATTTTCTTACGCCAGGAGCACTGCCTGTCACCTCATTACTGTTGGACGCATGCAAAGCTGCATTGTCTGAGAGGCGGTCGGACACGCCCCCGTCCACTGAGCAGCACCTATAGCCCTATCGTGCATATTACATAAGAGATGTGTGGTCGTGGACAGTGGAAAAGCTTACAACAAAAGGGACAATAGGTCCACGTTTGCTATCACAAAGGAAAACAATGGGGTCCATGTTTGTCAGGACAAAGAGTTGAACAAAGGAGGGTCCACGATTGGAGGTCATTATACACTTGTGTGTGTGGGGGGGTGGGGGATCTGCTCACCTGTTTGTGATCTTGCAGTTGAAGTTAAAGTACATGCTTTCTTTGTTGTTTCTCCAATTCTCCACGATGAGAAGGAAGAGGTTCGTCTTGGGAAGAGACGTGACGTAATAGAAACCCGACTTGCACGATCCGGATATATTACCAATGATCATACCACTTGGTTCTACAGAGCAAACGGGAAACGATTAATTAGTGAATGTAATGAACACATCAACAGAGTATACCACTGTCTTTCCCATTATTAGTGCCTTTATTTATTCCCTTTTGTTTGTGTTTCCTGTTAAAGACACTTGACACCATTGGTAATTGTCAAAGACCAGTCTTCTCACTTGGTGTATCTCAACATATGCACAAAAAAACAAACCTGTAAAAACTTGAGCTCAATTGGTCGTCGAAGTTGCGAGATAACTATGAAAGAAAAAACACCCTTGTCACACGAAGTTGTGTGCTTTCAGATGGTTGATTTTGAGACCTCAAATTCTAATTCTGAGGTCTCAAAATCAAATTCGCGGAAAATTACTTCTTTCTCGAAAACTATGTCACTTCAGAGGGAGCCGTTTCTCACAATGTTTTATACTGTCAACCTCTCCCCATTACTCGTTACCAAGTAAGGTTTTATGCTAATAATTATTTTGAGTAATTACCAATAGTGTCCACTGCCTTTAAGCACTGTGGTACCCAGTGTTAAGAGCGCACTATAAATGCCCATTGTTATTATTATTACACAGAATGTATAGCAGTTTATAATCAAGCTCACATCTTGAAGAGTCAAACAGAAGTGGGCAGGGAGAAGTATATCAAAATGAAATGAAATTAAAGGAAACATTACAGAATTGGTAAAAAAAAAATTGTAAAATATACTTTTTGATCACAGATTTACATAAAACTTACACGGTCTAATGATGATGATAGTAGAAAACATTCTTTGAAATATTTCTGTCTGAAATGCCATATTTGATGAGAAATGAATAAACTAATTTTCAGATTGGAGTTTATCGCTCATTGAGCGTTTTATTCATTTGTTGAATCTATATGATTTCATGCAAATGTGTAATCGGTTTTTCACTATTTTCTCGTGACCCAGATGGCCGATCGATCTCAAACTTCTACAGGTTTGTCAGTTTATGTATATGGTGGATTACATAAAGTGCTTACATTGCCAGCAACTGTTTTGTTAGCAAAAACCAATTCTGTATTGTTCCTTTAAAACTGCTCTCAAAACTCATCTTTTTAAAGTGAATGCTGACCAGTGATATTCAACATATTTTTGTCCCTTTCTTTAGAACTGTTTTTCTTTCTTCTTTCTATCATGAGCGAGCGCCGGCCGTGAGTCCCTTTTGGGCGGATACCGGCGCTTTACAAGACTACATTATGTAAACTGAATATGTATATTTTAAATCTTTTCGTAACCCTTCCCCAGGGTAATGGGGTATGATCCTTTTGGGAATAAAACAAAAAATCAACTCAAATCAAATTATTATTATTTTTTGTTATTTGGGATTCAAGAAGATTTGTTTATGATTTTGAAAATTGTACAACTGTAGACTTGACACTTTTATTGTTACAGATTTAGGTAAGATTTGAAACTTTGCATGGTGGGATCACAATGTAGTAAGGTTTACGGTAACACCATAAAGCTGCAACTCTCCCTGATTCTTAGAAAGTTCCCTGAAAATGAACCAATCTGTCCACGTTCTGATAAACAAATTTGAAAAATCTCCCTGATTATGGAAACTTTTGCCCGGGTATGTTCTCAATGTAATTCTAAATATCTCCCTGATTGTTGCACAAAATCTGCCTGATCGCAAGATGCAAATGTTGGCAGCTCGGCACCCCTATCACGTGCTGTAAACCTCACCAGAGTTCAGATTTACTTAATAGGTGCATTCCCTTTTAAATTGTTAAAGGAACATTACAGAATTTGCATGAAATCATATAGATTCAACAAATGAATAAAACGCTCACTGAGCGATAAACTCCAATCGGAAAATTAGTTTATTCATTTCTCATCAAATATGGCATTTCAGACAGAGATTTTTCAAGGGATGTTTTCTACTATCATCATCATTAGACCGTGTAAGTTTTATGTAAATCTGTGATCAAAAAGTATATTTTACAAGTTTTTGTTCTTACCAATTCTGTAATGTTCTTTTAAATGATGATGTTGTATCAGCAGCCCTGATGTGGTACAGACAACTACAAATGGATCATCCCCTTACCTAGAACTGAGCTATTTGCCTGGTAGCCCACCACGTCTTGAATGCAGCCGAACTTACTAGAGAAACTTGGAATGGGCCCTTTGTTCTTGTAATAATCATCAAGTTCTTCCGGGGTCTTGGCTATGCCCTTCAGGTTCACCTGGAACAGCAAAAGAGACAACGTTATTCAAAAAAACATACCCACATAAACAAATAAATAAATCATTTATTTTCCTGCAAAATAATATGTGACAAGTCACTGCCATCTACTTCAAGCTATTATTGGCATTTTTTGTTTTAACTGTTAACTTTCTTCTTTTTTTGCTTTGCAAATTATTTCTCTTTATTAGCAATAAGTTGTGCTAATTAGCATTTATGAACAATATGCCCTGTCCCAACCTCATTCCCAGGTGTGTAAAGATATATATAGCGGTGTCATTTTTCCCACAGGATGCCTTACTCGTTTGTTACCCCCTAGAGCTGTGTAATTTAAAGGGTTTAATCAGGCTCGTGGTCGATCCACTCTACGCGCGCGCGCTCAAGCATGGTAACCAACAAAGCGGCATCATGTCATAGAGCAACTGGTACCCTGTCAATCTTCTTTGATCTTTTTGCATCTTTTACTGTGTGCAGTTTAGGGTGACCTTGTAAACAGTGATTTATTTATAGTGGAATGCGACAAGCACCCCCGTGTTTAAAATGTTACTGTCCTGTTCTGGAGCTTAAATCAATTTTAGACGCATGTAAATTTTCAATTGTTGTCTTTTGAAAGAGTGGACAATAAAGAAATGAATGAATGAATGAAAATGAAAGCACCCCGATGACTTTGCCACCAAAACTCGAGTTCTGTGTACTCGACCCTCTCGGCCACGAAACCTATGGGCCTCGTCACACAGGGCAATTTCTTCAGGCAACTTGGAGGCGACCAACCGCACTGCATACACAAGGAACACTTCTATAGCACAAGAAACAAGTCTTCTAGCTGGAACTCACTGTCTCAAGGAAAAATAATGAAAAAAATTAAAAGTGAATAAATTTTCATTTTTAGAGATTGCCTGGAGCTGGTTGCCAGTAAATTGCCTGGTGTGACATGGCCTTAAAGGCGTATATAGTTACCCGGGGGGCCGATGCGGACAAACTGCAAGATCCTTGGAAATCGATGGTCTCCTTGCGGATGAAGAACCGATGTTTGTAGATGAGCGCCCTCATGATCTCACCTTCCTTCTTACCGAGGGAGACGCCGTTGTACTTTGCTGTGTCAAAATCGCTGACGTTTATGAACTCCGGATCGATCACAATGTTGGCTGCATTGTCGAACAGGTAGCACCTGTGATAGCAATTATGGCATTGCAGAATTCGTATTAGACTTTTCGGTTGAGTAATTGCAGATAAAAATTCATTAATGTCACGACCGGGATTTGAAACCCACACCCCGATGACCCGGCACCGGAGCTTGAGTCCGATGCACTAAACCGCCAGACAACGACATCCCAACATAACCGATACACCAGTCCATTGGAAGGATTTGTTGTATCAACTTGTACATGCTCTGCTCCCAGACGACCGTTACAAAGGGCATATTCAATAAACAAGCAATCGAGTTGGCTCAGTGGTTTCTTTCCCCTCTGTTGACCCCAGTTCGAATCCCACCACAGACCAGGGCCTTGCATGTGGATTGGGTTTTCAGTCCCTATCTGATTGCAAGGGTTTTACCCATTGGGGTTGTTCCTTCCACATCTAAAACTTGACCTTGCCTGATGCTTCTGTTTTTTACCCTTTATTCCCTGTGCAATGTTTTACTAAATTATTCAAATTGTTCTATTGTACATAAAGTATTTATTTTTAGTAACATTCTATTTTGTAATAGCCAGTAGCATTGGAAACGAAGGCCCTCGGGCCACAGTTATTACGTTAACTTTTTCTCTTCCTGGCATGTGCTGCTGGCTCTATTGTATGCTCCTTTGTCATTTTATTCATTGTCTTCACTGTTTGTTTGATTGTATTGTGAATTATGCGAATAAATAATAATAATAATGATACTAATAACATTTCTTCTCGTTTCCTATCATCCTGTTATTGGTGCTATATGTGCTGTTGGATGTGTAATAAAATACAGATAAAAACAATAATTATAATATTTTTCCGTGATATAAAGAACTTTAAAGGAACATTACAGAATTGGTGAGAAAAAAACTATTGTAAAATATACTTTTGATCACAGATTTACATAAAACTCACACGGTCTAATGATGATGATAGTAGAAAACATCAAACATCCCTTGAAATATTTCTGTCTGAAATGCCATATTTGATGAGAAATGAATAAACTAATTTTCAGATTGGAGTTTATCGCTCAGTGAGCGTTTTATTTATTTGTTGAATCTATATGATTTCATGCAAATGTGTAATCGGTTTTGCACTATTTTCTCATGACCCAGATGGCCGATCGATCTCAAACTTCTACAGGTTTGTCAGTTTATGTATATGGTGGATTACATAAAGTGCTTACACTGCCAGCAACTGTTTTGTTAGCAAAAACCAATTCTGTAATGTTCCTTTAACAAATACTGTTACATTACACTAATACTAACACTAATAATTTGAGAGGCTATTCACTCCTAACCTGCATCTGATAAAGCAAATTGCGAAGGACGTGGCTACAACATATCGAGTCGCAGGCATGCAAGAACGCCTTCAGCAGCCAGCCACATCAACCCTTAACCATGGAGCACAGCCAGACATCCAAAGTGTTTGATTTTTCCGGAGGGAGGAACATGGGAGAGCCCGAAGATAAACCCTTGCATCATGAGAGAACCAATTCACAACTCTACTCACATATGGCTCCAGCCAGGAATCGAACCAGGGCCAAAGTGGTGAGAGGCAAGCGCTTCATGCACTAGCCAGCCTAGCCTTTTGTCAAGGCCTTCGTTTTTTAGAGCTGCGATGCCAATGAACTGAAATGGGAGACCACGCACGCGAGTGGCGCAGCCACGAGGGCCTTTTCCAACTTGTTTGCAGTTTCTTATGTGTTTCTTTATAATCTCGACTTTTGCTACCCGAAACGGTAGCAAGAGTCCAAACCAATCAGAAGTGCATAACAAACGTTTCATACTTCATGAATAATTCATTACAAAAACCGCAAACAAGTTGGAAAAGACTCGGCTCGCGCGTGAGGTCTCTCGTTCCAGTCGCTCCACTGTTTACAAAGCTGTCCAAGCCACGATGGCCTTGACAAAAGGCAATAGCCAGCCATGCGCATTGGGAATTCTAAAAGGGGAGGTCATTCATGGAATTTGTTTAGTGCAGAAAAATAGTTAAAGGCCCGACGTTTGGACCCTAGCCGAGTCTTTCTCGAAGGCTAACTGACATGACAACACACATAACCAGGTGTACAAGTGAAATAGAAGCAGTCAAGTGGAAATACATGAATAGAGAGAGAGAGGGAGAGAGAGAGAAGCAGAAAGCACACAGAAAAAGCAAGGGGTAAACAGTGTAAAAGGAGACAAAGGGTGGGGGTGGGAAGGGTCTAGTTTGACCACAAGAAGTTGGAAACACAAAGGACAAAATCGAAGGTGGGAAGAGGGAGAAAAATAATGAATTACTGAATAAGGCAGACTACAAAGGAGGATATCTGAATTTTTTTTATCCATGCTATTTGGCTAGGTCTCAATGGGG
Organism: Pycnopodia helianthoides; assembly: GCA_032158295.1. Taxonomy (NCBI): domain Eukaryota; kingdom Metazoa; phylum Echinodermata; class Asteroidea; order Forcipulatida; family Asteriidae; genus Pycnopodia; species Pycnopodia helianthoides. Next base: position 11,725,362 of record CM063256.1, on the reverse strand, counting down.
AACTTGGAATTTTTGAGCTTTTTGACCAATTCTTGGCCGAGTACACAAACATTTGTTCCACAAACAGCAGTTGGGAAACAGCGGGATGGCATCAGCTCATGTTCAGGGGGAAACCCACCTCGTCATGCAGCCAGATTCTCCATCGGGACATGGATATTCATCCAGACAGGACAGTGGCATGTCTTTGTCCTGCATGATCTCGAAGACGTTCTTGTGGAAGTCTTCATAGAGGATGTCCAGGGACGTCACAGCTTCTACCTTCACCGAGGCACAGCGGGTGAAGTCTGAGAGCCCAAGCCTCTGACTCCTGTAACATCGCTCTGTCAGATCAAAGATGAGTAGATTGATTAATTTAGCTGTTCGAGTTACATGTAGGAGCCACTCACTTTAGTCTAAATGGATATGACAGAGCAAAAAACAAAGGAACTATCGAACAAAGTCAAAAAGCACAAACACATTAGTCCTATCCTCAAAGATCTCCACTGGCTCCCGGTACCAAAACGAATGGAGTACAAGGTCCTCGCACTGGTCTTTAAAGCACTTCACAACATAGCAACCACCTACATAATCAAAGATCTTCTTCAAATAAGGCACTGTCTTTATCCTCTCCGTTCTGCTGCCTTAACCCGCCTCGTTGTACCTAAATCTCGTACCACCCACTTTGGCGACGGTGCATTTTCTCACATTGCACCAGTCTTATGGAACAAGCTACCCAACGACATCAGAAACACTCACTCTCTCAACACATTTCAAACTCATATCAAGAAACTTCTGTTCACTGCAAGTTATTAATATTCCTGTTTCGGTGTAATTTTTCTGTAGAGAGCTTGATATTTTTGTAGTATTTTTTTCTGAGTAACTTTTTATTAGAAAGTGCGCATTATAAGTTTGTATTCATATGGTTTTTGAGGCATTGCATGGTGAGGTATCAATATGTATTCGGTTTGAGGTAACACCATGTGTATAAGGATCTACTTTGCTGTGTAGATTTTGTTCTTTAGAGAACTTGTCTTGCTATTTATTCTACTACCGCGGAGTAGATTTTCGGAATTCGGGAGACTTCTCAGTTCTGAAAAGAACTGTCCTGCTTATTAACTACTACCTGGGCAGGAGGTAGGAAATCGGCCTGGACTACTACTTTAGCTTTGTGGATAGGGGGGACTTCTGTTTGTATTGTTATTATTATAATGTCAAGGAATAAAGGCTTTTCCTAACACAAGTTTGAAACTACACCAATGTTGTTTCTGCGACGCGTAAACCAAAAGACGCCAAGATACGTTTCTTGGTAAGTGGTCTCTTAGAGTGTATGATTATCATCCCATGCAGTAATGAAGTACTATTTTGTCGTGTAGGTTTTTCAAAAAATTCAGTCTTTTTGGTATTCCACCGTTATACCATGCAGAAACAGATGGCAGTACCTCCATGCACTGGGTGGTTATTGACCTTGAAAATCCCATTACAACTCCTGTGGGTGGGGAGGGCTGCCTTTAGTTTGTAATAATAACAATATTCGGTTTTTATATAGCGCTTTACACACCCGAAGGGCGTCCCAAAGCGCTTCACACTTATTACCCCTGGTCACTGGGCCATTAGTTTCATTCCTTAAACCATCTCAACTCCCTGGGGAGTATACAGCCTGTGCAACAAATATGCACTACTAAGCTAAATCAATCACAAGAACCATCTCTGCCCTCACAGGTACCCATTTTACCTCTGGGTGGAGAGAAGCAATTATAGTTAGGTGTCTTGCTCAGGGACACAAGTGTCACGACCGACCGGGACTCGAACCCACACTCTGCTGAACAGAAACACCAGAGCTTGAGTTCGGTGTTCTTAACCGCTCGGCCACAACACATAAATCTTGGCAAATCCTCAAGGGGTAGCCTTTGTTTGATAACAATCATCAATCACCCTTATCCAGGGCAGCTTGTAGCTGTCAGACATGTCAGAGGAAGACTGTGTGAGACTTGTTTGACAGGTGAAGGTTTTTTTATCAGGGCACCACGGCAATTGCTGTGGGTGCCCTTAAAAACCTTCAATACAAATTCAAATTTTCCACATTGGGTGCCCTTCATTTTGGGGAAATTGCCGTGCCCTTTTGAATACGAAGTTCAAGGCCTGGTAACATAATACTAAAACGAACGTCCACATGTGGGGGGGGGGGGGTGGGGAGGGGGCGTGTTTCCTGCAGGAAAATTTAGTAGGGGAGCCGCACTAGATAAGGTGTTACGTAATACGCACAAGGTTTTAAGGTGAGACTCATTAATTCAACACTCCTGTGAGGTAGCAGGCTGGCTGCAGTTTAAAAAAAAAAAGTTGATTCCTCTTGCGATGCTCTTACACATCTGAACCAAGAAAATAATCATTCATATCCTGACCTTTGACCCTTAGGAATAGCCTTGGTTATGAGGGTGGTTCTAATAGGCCCTTCCCATGAAATATGTAAATTGGTGTCGCGCGTGTGCACTCTCCCTACTGGTTGGCAAGATGAGTGAATATCGTGCCTTTTTGTACGGGACTGACGGTGGCGTGACGCACAAGCGTTTGAGCGTCTGCCTAGAGTGCACAACTCTGCGGCGTTTGCCAACCCATCGTGTCTGTACGAATGCGTGAATGTAATTAGCATATCTTCATGGGAAAGGTCAATTACACGTGACCTTGGATACTGTTGCTGCGCACACACATACATTGAATGGGCTGGTTGTTATTAGCACCCATGAACAAAATACAAGTTTGACATACGGGCTTGCTGTACACACACACACGAAGGTGGGATATTGAAAAGGACTCAGCATGATAGGGAATTACAAAAACAAAGAAATAAAGCCAATCGGCAAGAATAGAACCCTTGCATTGGCCGCCATCTTGGATGAAATATGCACGTGTGAAAGGCTATCATTGGCTGAGAGTTGTGCGCAGCGCGTACACACGTGCACTTTTCCACTGTTTTTCATTAAAGATGGTGATCGGTGACATCATTATGCGATCAATATATTAGAACCAGTTACTTCTGTGCTGAGTTATGCATCCATACAAAATCAGAGCAGTTGAATAGTTTCAATTAGGGCACAATTTCATAGAGCTGCTTAAGTAGAAAATGTAGCCAAGCACAACAAAATTACGCTTACCAGAATGGGCTTACCAGCCAAAAAACCATGTCATATGTACCATTTGTGACTGGTATCCCGCTTATGTTCGCTCAGCAGAAAAATTGTTCACACTATTGTCTGCTTACGTAGCTCTATGACAGTGGGCACAGTTGGTCAAATGTTTCTGCCGATAGGAGAGATAACAGGGTCTTACCTGAGACACAATCGGCGTCGGTACTGCATTGACATCCTCCAGGTTTCTTGCCCTCTACTTGATCGCAGTCCTCGTCCTCAATGGAGGGCATTCCTTCAAAGACTGCTTGAGACACGCTGATGATCTTGCCCACCCCCGCCGAGTCCATGTAGGCCGTTGAGATGGTCGTCTTGTCCGAGTTGACGATCACGCGGTGATACCACGGTCTCCTGCAAACACGATCATATACAACAATGTCAGGACTCGGGACCATGAGGGTTGTTACTATTGATCTTCGTCAACATTGACGGGACAGGCTAAAACTTTCTCATACATGGAAAAAATGTCGTAGCTCGTGTAAGCAAAGTCCCTTGCGCATGCTCGTTTTTTCGTTTGTACACGCCCCTACAGCGAGTACACTGCACCCGTTGATCACCGAAGGTGAGCAACACGCTGGACGTATGTCGACGAAGCCTACCCAGTTAATATTAATGAAGAACATACATCCAGAGCCTGATACATGTTCATGCACCACCCAGACAGCTCAGATCATCTGACACCAAACTTCTTCACATTCCACGTACACGCCACTCATGGTGAACCCGATCCTTCTCACACTCTGGCCCATCACTATGGAACGAACTCCCCCCCTAATCTCCGACAAGTCACTACCTATACCAGCTTCAAAACTCATTTGAAAAACTTGTTGTTGTGCTTAATATCTCAACCATTTAACTCATTGTAGGCACACTTGCTTCTGCATCTCTCCTGCGCCACAGGAGTGTCTTGTTAGACAGACATGGCGCATTATAAATGTCCACTATTATCATGATTATTATTATTAAGAACAATGGTTGTTTACCATAATTCACGTATGGTATTTGGTCCTTGGGAAATCAGTAGAATCATTTCATTGAGTACAATGGCCGACCTACATAATGCATGTAACAGTGTTTAGGCTTTAACATGTTTAACGTACTTTTCAGGCTATTTAATCACAGTCTGATTTTTTTTTCAAGGGCAAAAGAATTGGAAGCCAGACTAGAGTAGGAAGCCTATCATGCCTCATCATCATCAACCTGACTGGATTGTTTTTTCCAGCATGTACTGTTTTCAAATCCTACTTCGTCTTCACATTGACATACTTGGTGGGGTCGTAGTAACGCCTTGACCTGTGACCTGGGTAAGTTCGAAACACTCCGCTGCGGCAGCCGATGTACGTCCACTTCACGTCAGTCAGCATCTTCTTGTTGCGATTTCTCCAAATCTTCTCGATTTGGGAAGTGATGAGAACGTCAGCCCTGATGAAAACAGCAAAGTTATCTTTACTCATTCAGTATTTCAAGAAACGATAAACAGCAATCACTGCACATACAGTCTTGGCATACTCATGTTTTAAAATAAATATAAAAAAAGAGGAAAACTCTTCGTAATCAAATCAATTTTTATTTCTATTGTCATAAAAACAATAATCCGGAGGTAGTTGGTTCAAATCCCGCTCTAGTTAATTTTTGTTCAACCCTAATTTATTTAAACTTTACCCAGACAGGTTCCCTTATGGTTTATGACTTGACGTTACTAAAAAAAAAAGCGAAATAACACATCAAGTCATAAACCACAAGGGAAAGTGAGTAGGTAAATTTCATTCACTTTTTGGGTGAACAAAAGAAAAAAAAATGACTAAAATAGAATTTGAACCTACGATCCTCAGGATTAACGTGCCAGGGCTCTACCGATTGAGGTATCTAGCCCCGAGGTCTAAACATCTTTGCTCTGGGTGTCAGTCAGAAGCCAAAGCCAAGGTTCGTGGGTTCAAATCCCTTTCTAATCAATTTGTCTTTGTTCACCCCAAAAAATATAAATTTAAAGGAACATTACAGAATTGGTTTTTGCTAACAAAACAGTTGCTGGCAGTGTAAGCACTTTATGTAATCCACCATATACATAAACTGACAAACCTGTAGAAGTTTGAGATCGATTGGCCATCTGGGTCACGAGAAAATAGTGTAAAACCGATTACACCCTTGCACGAAATCATATAGATGCAACAAATGAATAAAACGCTCACTGAGCGATAAACTCCAATCGGAAAATAAGTCTATCCATTTCTCATCAAATATGGCATTTCAGACAGAAATATGTCAAGGGGTGTTTTCTACTATCATCATCATTAGACCGTGTAAGTTTTATATAAATCTGTGATCAAAAAGTATATTTTACAAGTTTTTTTCTTGACAATTCTGTAATGTTCCTTTAAGACTAAACAGTTGTTAGCGTCTACTTGGTATCGCCTAGAGTTTGATCCCTTCTGGTAGTCAGCAATACTTTCAATAAATTTCAACTATTGTCAATAAAATGGTCATCCAATGCAATAGTGTGTTTCGTCCACTTTTATTAGAAGTCAAATAATACAATGGAAATATTCATTGTCTTTGTAATGTAAAAGGAGAGCACATCCTCCTCATGGGCGAGTTTTAATTAAAATGTTTAATTACGTGGTTGTCCAAGGTTCACATTTGCATGGCCTTAATTTTAAAGACAGTGGACACCTTTGGTAATTGTCAAAGACCAGTCCTCTCACTTGGTGTATCTCAACATATGCACAAAATAACAAACCTGTGAAAATTTGAACTCAATTGGTCGTCGAAGTTGCAAGATAATAATGGAAGAAAAAACACCCTTGTCACACGAAGTTGTGTGCTTTCAGATGCTTGATTTTGAGACCTCACGCGTGAGGTCTCAAAATCAATTCAAATATTTTACTGAGAAATTACTTCTTTCTCAAAAACTACGCTACTTCAGAGGGAGCCGTTTCTCACAATGTTTTATACTATCAAAAGCTCTCTATTGCTCGTTACCAAGTAAGTTTTTATGCTAACAATTATTTTGAGTAATTACCAATAGTGTCCAGTGCCTTTAAACAGCTACTCTGAACAAAATAGTCAGATACCTGATATGTCTTTGAACGAGCGAGTTCGGACAGCCGACATCTTCCTCTTCACTATTGACGAACTCATGGGCATCGACTGTTTTCTTAGCTAGTTCATCATCAACGAGGTAAGAGTTAGGATCGCAGTAGCATCTTGGGGCCCAGAAGAAAGTGGAGTACAGGTACGAGACTCGGAGATCGGGGTACTTGGGTTCGTCGTGAAACACTTCAATCTTCTCAAACTCACCTGAAGAACGAGGAACACATTACGATTTAATTGAATGCAATACTTCAATGAAAATCAGTTGGGTTAGAATTTCGCTTTGGAGAGAGGCAGGGGCTCGCCCTTAACACTAGCTACTAAAACTTCCTGGGGGCAAGTAAAATGCACAGTTTACTGGCCCGGCGGGCTACTTCACAAAAAGCTTAAGTGCAAGGCCTGAGAGGGCTCTAAGGTCAGGATAAGTTCTGTGATGCACTTATTCCATATGAAAGTGGTTCAAAAAATTACAAGTCTGGTGAAGTGGTGTTAAATGTTGGTTTATTTGATACTATTTCAGAGGAAAAAATTTGAAACATGACGACGCTGGATGTGAACGATCGGAGTCTGTACATTCCAAGCAGCAATTTTTTCTGTTAGTTAAAAAGTCAAATTCAGCACGATTGAATATCATGCAAGCTCAGGAATGAACTGCAACATGGACGGACCCGTACATTTGAAAGGTGTTGTCTTTTCAAAGATGAACGGCATGAAAAAACGATGGCATTTGGTACAGTTTTAACGCGAGGTTAGAGACTTTCAGGAGGACTCCACTGCAAGCAAAGAGCGCATCACAACACTGAACTATGACCTTAGAACCCCTCTTTAAAAGCAGAGTACACCTTGGGTTTTTAGAACCGTTCGGTTGTTTTAATCCGATATAAATGTACACACATATACAATATATACAATAAAACTAATATGTGAAAATTTCATTTTCAAAAGGTGGTAGCATTTTTGAGATATCGCCAAACGTCTGGAACGGTTATGGCCACGCAGGAACAATAATCCACAGTTGGAATGCACAATCTGAGGAACATTTCTCAGATTAAAATGTTTAATACTCTCTCTCTCTCTCTCAAACCACATTCCTTAGAGGGGAGTCGTTTCTCAACATAATATCCATTATCAACAGATGCAGTGCTTCTTACCAAGTAACTTTTTATGGCCATTCATTTTTGGAGCAATTACCAATGTACCCTCCCTCAAACACACAATTGTAGAGATTTTCTATTCAGTTTAGAGCAACCAAAGGACGACTAAAAAATGGCAATCAGTCTGGCACCCTTTTGAATCATGGTAAATTGTATTTGCTTTATAGAACCTTCATCAAGGTCGGCCATCTTGTTTTTTTCAATTCCCACTTCTATTCAGAATAAGGCCACAACCGAAATGAAGAGACCCTCGGCTACGTCAGCGGCCGTTGGCTACCACAACCTCCACAGTCTTCTGCCACAAAAAACTACCGATATGGCTATAAAAGAAAAAAAGTGTTTGATCAACGCATACTTTCGACAATATCTTTACGGATGGTCAATAATTATTATGCAATTGTTATTTGCTGTGATGGTGTTTTGTACATATTGCCCCAAAGGGTAGGCACAGCCCACGGACCGCATCACAGAGCGAGCAACAATTGTTTTGTTGTACCACGGGCAAAGATTCATCTTCTCTGGAGGCGATCTGTTGTCGTCTTCCAACATTATTAGAGAGGTTTCGCAAGCGTACGGATACGGATACAGATACAGATACGATAACCGTATCCGTTCACGTTAGATGCGCCTCAGATTTTGTTTCGCAATCATAGAGTTATGTGTCAGGCCTGGGCCAAACTATAGACACACGTTGGCATGGGTTTTGCGAGCAAAATAAATCAAAAAACATTGTGTGTGTGTTCTTGTTACATTGGATAATTTGATTGAGTAGTATTTTTATTTAAATGATCGTTTTCGGACCCCCACGTTAAACGTGTGTAAAGAAAGTTTCCGGTAAGCACGGCAAAATAGAGACTCCTGTTTATACTGTATTTTCCCCATATTTTGCTTACAAATGATGAAAACATTTCCATCTATGTCATAAATGACACCTTTAAAAGCAATACCAGGGGAAATGTTTACAATCTAGGGCAAAAATACAACTAAAATCAGCAAAACGGTATCCGTTTTTAACGTACGTGAATGAGCTCCCGTATCCGTTGTCAACGCACATGCAAAACACGGAAGCCACGGTTACGCGTCACGTGAACACACAAAGTGTTGACGTATCCGTATCCGTATCTGTATCCGTAGCCTTGCGAAACCTCTCTATTACGATGGAATTGGCACAGTTACAAAAGTTTTGAAAGAGTGGTTGATGGGGCATCGTTGTCTGCTATTGGAGGACAAGATATCGCCACAGAAATTTAAAACAAACAGACGAGAACTACACAAATCACGAAACACCAACAGTCTCAGAAAATCAGAACGAAGTGAAGACTGAAAAAAACCCAGAATGAAATTGTAGCTGCATTACCAGGCAGAACTCTCCTGGCTAGTGAACTGTTGTATTCTTTGAGTAAGTTGAAGATGCTGGTCTCTGGAAGGTGTGAGCGATCCTCGGGCTCCCTGGCTATGCGGAATATCTGGTAAGACAGAAAACATGTATATCTTAATCACTTCGTGGCAGCACTCTCGTCTCGTGTCGAGAAGAGAAAAAATCCATGCCACTGTAGTACTGTTCTTCAGAACATTGTGGTGTTTATACCCTTTGAAAAATACACGTTGAGACCCTTGCCACAATGAAAGTCTGACTTGACAAAGGAAAGACAACAATAATCTCATAATAAGCACTGGGATTTTATTATTCTCCTGTAAGAAAATATGAGTATGCGATCACCATGAATCGCAAACACTCGGCCGAATACCACGGCAGATAATCTGTCTGAAGCGCTCGGGCTTACCTCCCATTGGGCCAAATACAATGACAGAAACAGTGGTGGCAGCCTGTCCATTCTTGTATGGGATATTTGTATAACAAAAGCACAAAGGTCAGGAATTGGAGATTTTCCACATTAGCCGCCGGAAAAGGGAGATTACGAGTATAAATTCCAGTACCTTCTCACCCTGTTTTTTATGGGGGAAAGCCGGAAGCATAGCGCAGTGGGTGCATGGCCTGTGCACGCTACACAATGGAATGTCCCGGTGGATACTCATGCCAGCTGTCCGACTGAATGCAATTAATTGAAGGAGCTGCAAAGTTCCGGATGTTCGAACCGGTCATCTGTCCGACCATTCAATATATCGACCACTGTGGTTTTTAATGATATTATGCACTAGGCCTGCCTGCAATAGGATTCATTCATTTAAGATCATGCATCGCAGCCAAAGGCTGAATTGCACATGATTTACAGGCAAAAACAACAAGATCAATTACACAATAAAAAAGCCGCTGAAAATGCGGAAATACAATACACAGAATGACAACGCACACTACAAAAATTAAAACTTCGGGAGTCCCGTACAGTCCTAATGATCCTGCTATCAGAAGCGCAACATATTCTTAGATAGGGGATTGGATTTTCCCATAGAAATAGAAAAAATAGAAAAATAGAAAAATTGTTGTCTGTGTCTGCTGTGCACGCCCTCTATGTCAACTGTGGACAAAGAGTATCAATACCATGTGACATGTCTGTATGGCAAAATTAACCAGATCAACCAATGGGAAAGCTGGGATTTGACATACAGCTAAAATGGCAGTGCGCATGACTTGCCTCAAAGCAGATACGCATTGATAAGCACACATAGCATTCTCTGAGTTCTATTTCTATGGATTTTCCTGATTTCACTCGTCCCCAGCGCCTTGCCTTAAAACCAAAGGCACTGGGATGGGCAAACGTATCGTTAACGTTAATGCTCAGTCCCATGCTCAGTCCCATCATGCATCACACTCACACTGCAAGCACTGCACGCATGAAAAATTCCTGAACAAGAATCTGTGCAAGCTGATTAGCCCATCCCAGCGGTCCTGGATAGGCCGCTGGGGCCGAGCGAATTTCCTGATATGTTGTGAAGGCATGCACAGTGCACATTTTTAACATAGCTACCATCTCAAGAAAACCCTATAACCAGGGACTACCCATGAGTTATCCAAGTAAATTCTTAAAGTTAGGGTCATACTTTGGTAATGACCCCCGAAAGAAATAATGTCAACGTTTCTTTCCGAAAGCTTACTTGTTGTACAGATGGTAAGCATCCTACAAAATGAATTCATCTGAAAAAACTTTCACAGGTGACTTATATTGTATCTTTATTGACAATTTAGCCTATAAATCACCATTTTGTTGACCAAACCAATCCATACGCCTTTTTTTAAATATTTACGCATGACGTCATCTTTGGAATTCAAAACGAAGCACAGTACCACCAGTGAGCCCCACCCCATTCTTAATTGACCAACCACAGCCGTGAAATCCATGATCACCATTTTGGACCTGCACCTGTAGCCTTGTTTGGATTATAATGATAGATTACAATGATGACGTCATGCATAAGTAATAAGATAGGCCCACGACCCTACCTTTAAAAGGTTTTTTTTTAAATGCTTTATTATCATGATGATTATGAGCATTATTAATATTTAATGTGAGGTTATTTCCACTTCTTGCATTGATACTACACGCCACTTTGACTATGGTTAAAGGAACATTACAGAATTGTTTTTTGCTAACAAAACAGTTGCTGGCAGTGTAAGCACTTTATGTAATCCACCATATACATAAACTGACAAACCTGTAGAAGTTTGAGATCGATTGGCCATCTGGGTCACGAGAAAATAGTGTAAAACCGATTACACCCTTGCACGAAATCATATAGATGCAACAAATGAATAAAACGCTCACTGAGCGATAAACTCCAATCGGAAAATTTATCCATTTCTCATCAAATATGGCATTTCAGACAGAAATATTTCAAGGGATGTTTTCTACTATCATCATCATTAGACCGTGTAAGTTTGATGTAAATCTGTGATAAAAAAGTACATTTTACAAGTTTTTTTTCTAACCAATTCTGTAATGTTCCTTTAATAGCTTCCAACATCTAATTGAATATTACATTTTAGCAAATAATAGTTGGACAAACCTCATCTTTCTTGGCCAGGCTGAAGGCGAACGAATAATCCGTCTTGTCCAGGTGAGTGTAGAAGTATGTAGCAGGCATCACCTGTCTCTTCACACCATCCGAGAAGCTTCCCTAGAGTGTATGCGATAAAGGGAGGAAAGTAACGAACACATCTGGGCCCAATTTCATGGCTCTGCTTACCGCCGAATTCTGCGCTTGCGGTGACCATTCTCCGCTTACTTTTAAGCGCCGAATTTCTGCGCTAGCTGTGTAAGCGTAGAATGCCTAGTAACGTGGAGTACGCACGCGCACAAGCCGAAAATCCCCGCTAACCCGTGAAATACGCTTGACGTAAGCGCGGAATTCCCTGCTTCCGCAAGCGCCGATTCTTTGCTTACGGTAAGCAGAGCCATGAAATTGGGCCCAGGGCCCAATTCCATAGTGCTGCTTAAGCACAAAGAGTAGCTAAGCACAACAAAATTATTCTTACCAGAATAAGGTTACCAGCCAAAATACCTTATGTCACATGTACAATTTGTGACTGGTATCCTGCTCATTTCTGCTCAGCAGAAAATTGTCAAGCAATATTTTGTGCTTAAGCAGCACTATGATGGCTCTGCTTACCAACAAATTCTGCGCTTGCGATCACCATGCATTCTCCGCTTACTGTGCAAGCGCAAAATTTCTGGACAAGCGAAGAAGGGCTAGTAAAGTGGAGTACGCATGCGCACAAGCAAACAAAACTTCTCTGCTAACCCGTGAAATACACTTGATGTAAGCACGGAATTCCCTGCTTCAGTAAGCGTCGATTATTTGCTTAAAGTAAGCAGAGACAAGAAATTGGGCCCTGCTCATACACAGCTGGCCGCCAAAACAAAATCATCATGTTGTGACTGCTGCTTCTGTGAGACATTGATTGAGGATAATTCGGCGGCGCTAACTCACGAAAGACGAACCAATGAGCAACGCTGGATGACCAAGACAACAATAACGCCAGATCCGAATATTGCAGCTTCGGCTACAGCTACGGCTGATGCTTAGGGTGTTGCTAAGGACTTCCCATACTTCAACACATGATGACGTAGAAATCTAGCCGTAGCCGTAGCTGCAGCCGCCAGTTCGGACACGTCCTTTACCTTGGGTACACCTCGCTGAGCGTTTTGTATTTCAATATGGCCCGTTTCTCCTTTGAGCATGGCATCAATAACATCACTGAATTCCTGGGGTTCATTCTCAGGCTGCTCTAGCTGTCTGATTGGAACTAGAATCGGATCTTCAACAAGCTGTCGTGTATACAAAATGAAAAGAGGAGTGGTTTAGAAAACTCGGAATCGGAAATTGGTGTTTCGAAGGTAGGGGTCATGCTTCATGGTAATTACCCCCCCCCCCCCCAAAAAAAAAAATTTAAAAAAAATTAAAAATTAAATAAAAATAAATAAATAAATAAATAAATACAACATATGGGTAACTTCTATCCGAAAGCTTACTTGTTATGAAGAGGTTCAAGGTTCAAGGTTCAAGGTTCAAGGTTCAAGGTTCAAGGTTCAAGGTTCAAGGTTCAAGGTTCAAGGTTCAAGGTTCAAGGTTCAAGGTTCAAGGTTCAAGGTTCAAGGTTCAAGGTTCAAGGTTCATTTATTTCCACACTATCAAGAAGCTAAAGGCAAATTACATCAAAAGTAATTATTACAAAGTGCAAAGAAGATGTTTCACAGCATAGGTTTAAAGAACAAAATGTAAAAACATAATATGTGACACTGCAGAGGGATCCATTTAAGAAGCAAAGCTTGTAGCCAATGGTCCCTCATGCATTACAAATGCATCGAGATCAAAACAAATTAATGTAAAGTGAACCATGGAGGTCCGTGGTCGAGTCGAGTCGCCAATGAACAAATTATAATAGCAGGTCTCAATGCACATGCATGTTTACAAAGAAGAATCAGGAAACACTTATACAAACAAATAACGAACACAAACAGTGGACTAGGACTTTAAGACAAAACACCATAGACCATGTTACGTTTTTTTACAGAGTGGTGACCTCGTACATTATAATGCATTTCCTGACGGGCAAGATGCTACACAGGCTCAATGGGAAAATTTATATTTTGTGTCATAATTTTCACATAAGTTCAAAATTTACAAAAGCAACAGCTGTACAGCTTTTGAGATGTCCCCCCTTTCTTCATATCAAAAGTTGAGCAAAATCAGACAGTGCGATCTCCATAAAACATAAGATTTGTTGTATTCTTCCATTGAGCTGTGTACAATTAATGTGTCCGCCGGAAGTCCAGGCTCTGTGGCTCTTTTGTAAACATGTGATGTCACAGGTAACATCGTCTATACACAACAGTCTTGCCGGTCGGCAAAACAGTATCGACCGAAACCGTGAATATATACAGGCCTGTGAATGGACCCTTAAAAAAAGAGCTGAAACACTACATGATGTAAGAATGATCGTGGAACGTCAAGTGAGCACGTGTCACGCATTTACGCTGGTCGACTTGAGGCACCCCATTGATCCAGTAACTAGGCTTATTTCACATTATTGTAGTTGTATATTGTTGTTGACAAGCATATAATTATATGGGCCCCCCCAAAAAAAAATTATAATTTTTTTTTTTTTTTTTTACGAACATTTTATTTTTTACAAAAAAAAGCGGGGAAAAAAAATCGTCATGGTCAAGGAATTCACAGGCCTGTATATATCGAGAGAGGACTCACATCACTGCTGGGCTTCAACAGAGGATGGAAGATTGTTCCTCCGTAGTTGTCAATCAGGAAAGCATAGACGGAGCCCCACTGTTCATTCACGATCAAGTTTTCTATCTCCTCCAGGGTACAGTCAACACCGACCACGCCCAGAAGTCTGAAGAGAAACGGAATTTTGTATTTTCATTTTTTTATTTTATTACACTTCTTCACTGGCAAAACAATACAAAAGAAAAACAAGGGAAAACAAAAAAAAAGTAACCAAGATATAAAAACAGTTTTGGGTTAACATAAAAATATTTAAAAGTTTCAACGAATCGCCAGTGAGTGGCGAGATGGAACAGGTGACCAGGGGTCGATTTCACAAAACTCTTCCTAACTTAGGACTAGTCCTAGGCAATGCTAAGAGATAGGACTAGTCTTAAGTTAAGACCAGTTACTTAAGACTAGTCCTATCTCTTAACATTGCCTAGGACTAGTCCTAAGTTAGGAAGAGTTTTGTGAAATCGACCCCAGCACCTCTACAGAGCCATCCTACCACAGTTGAAGGGAAGGGTTGGGGAAGAGGGAGGGGGACGAGGCAAACTAGGGGCCAAAAAAAAGAAAAAAAAGAAAGCCCCACCAAAAACCTCAAAACTGTCAGATTGATTCAGAGCATTATAATTGACTGATTCATTCATTTACTGGCTTAACCCTCCTACTGTCTGACCGTTCAATATCATCCACATGGTTTATGAGCGATGCCAGCCTGTAAAGTGATATCATGTAAGAAATGCAACTACACACAGCACATTGATTGTTGTATGCACAGCTGCTGCCAAGAACCTGCAAAAGAGGCATCATCTTAAAGGAACATTACAGAAGGTAAGAAAAAAACTTGTAAAATATACTTTTTGGTCACAGATTTATATAAAACTTACACGGTCTAATGATGATGATAGTAGAAAACATCCCTTGAAATATTTCTGTCTGAAATGCCGTTTTCGATGAGAAATGAATAAACTAATTTTCCGATTGGAGTTTATCGCTCAGTGAGGGTTTTATTCATTTGTTGAATCTATATGATTTCATGCAAATGTGTAATCGGTTTTTCACTATTTTCTCGTGACCCAGATGGCCGATCGATCTCAAACTTCCACAGGTTTGTCAGTTTATGTGTATGGTGTATTACATAAAGTGCTTACACTGTCAGAAACTGTTTTGTTAGCAAAAACTAATTCTGTAATGTTCCTTTAAAGGGATGCGACTTTGTATTTGTGGTCAAACCTTGTGGCTATACCTACTTTGTCGTTTTGAAATTAAGGGCTGGGGTTAGCTCAGTTGTTAGAGCACCAGTTGCAGGTTCCAACCAAGATTATTCTTAAAATTCAAACAGTCAGTTTCCCTTGTGGTTTATTTACTTGATATTTGAAATAAAAAGTTGCGTCCCTTAAAATGATCCCTCTCATGCCACATCGGTCTGATCCCTGGCTATAAGGCAGGTACTAGGTTAAATGGCTTCCGACTGCCACCCCCGGAAAAAAGATGCCGACAAAACAGGGAGACCGCCAACATTAGGATTAGATAGCTCAGTTGGTAAAGCCCCGGCACGTTAACCTCGAGGTCGCAGGTTCAAATTATGAATTAATTGGTTTATTGCTAAAATCACATTGCAGCCAAAGGCTGAATGACATTAAATTTACAACATTGAAAATCCCGCTCTGGTCAATTTTGTCTTGGTTCAACCTAAAGTTATTAAAAAGTCTACCCAGTCACTTTCCTTGATGTGTATATATAAATTATTTTTTTTTTACATTTCAACAGTTAAATTTTCGGTCACTGGATAAAAATGACGCAAACTTACTTTCCAGTTCTGTCGCTCAGGACAGGTATAGCATGGGTGACCATCTGCTTCAGACCGAAGGCATCGATGTAAGGGCGGTCCACTTCCCCTGGGTAGTCTTCTGCGAGTTGGAGGATAAGAAGTTGAAGTAGTCCCTCATCTTGCCGATCAGGTTCTCTCCGTCGGTTAACTTCTTAAAGAAGCCGCGATTCTTGCAGGCCAGATGGCCGGGGAAGTTTTCCCCGTCATCGATGGTGCCGTAGCTGAAGATACGAGCCTGGTCCGGAGAAAAAGCGATTTAAAAAAACAAAAAAACAACAATCAATAACAGAAATGGAATTCTGTATCTTGTTATAATAGTAATAATAAATAATGAAAATGCATTTATATGGCGCTTTATTTAAAACACACCTCACAATAAAAACTTAAAAACCTAGGCAGAACAAATACTTTTAAAATGTAAAAAAATTACTGAAAGGTGTACAGATAGCAGCTAAGTAATTAAACATGAAAGCAAACCAAACTAAAAAGTAAGTTAAAATGCAAGAAAACAAATCATCTAAAAAGCCAAAACAAAACCTATTGGAAAAGACAAGTTTTTAAATACAAGTAGTAGTGCAAAACAGAAAAACTTAACGGCTGTTCAAAATAATACATGAAGTACCAAGAAACCTGTTAACCACAAAGAAAGACATAAGCACCAAGTGAAAAAATACAACTTTAAAAGAGATTTTAAAACGCTTGCATTTGTAAAAAAAAAACATGGGAGGCACTTGAAAAAGTACACACCTAAAGATTACTTACGTCAAAGTGTGATTAATTTGTTGTGAAAGAGACGGTACATGTACATTATTGTTTGTTTTGTTCATTCAACTTTGAGGTTGGACTAAAAAAAAATTGGACTGGAAACAGGATTTGAACCTGCAACCTCAATATTTATGCATCAGTGCTACACAAACTGAGCCATCTGCATTGTAGCCCTTTTTTGGTAATATTTTGTCTCTATTGTCAATAATATTGGGTTTTTTTCCGTTACCCATTCAGGGTTCTAATTTGGCAGGACCACAGGACCGCACTGCTTAAAGCTCAGAGTTTTTCACAGGACCAGAATATTTGTTACAAGGCCAACACCAAAATGAGAAAAGAACAGAAAAGACCAGAATCAAAATGAGAAACGACCAGAATAAAAACAAGACCACAATTTTTATATAAACTGTTTCGATTTGAAGACACACTTTGAGACGATTGATCTAATTTGTCTAATGGGTCAAGCGAGCTTTGATACTCAACAAGAAAAGATAGAAAATCAGACAGAAAAATCAACATTTTTTTTTAAAGGTATCAAAAGGATTGGTACAGACAAAAAAACATAATTGCTTAATTTTAGTCTGAAAGCTTACTGATTATGAAGTTAATACTAGCTCCCTTTTTTCTCAAAAATATTTCCCTCTGAAATGAAGCCATAATCAAGAAAACTGTATCTGAAAACCTAAAGAAAGCATAACAGCTGATTTCGATTGCTACAAGTTAAGGACAATGTGTTCAAGTGGAAAATTGTGCATGGCTTATCACTATTTTCTCCTGACTCACACAACAAACTTAAGCCCAAATTTTCACAGGTTTGTTATTTCCTGTATGTGGTTGATCACCCTAACTATAACAATTGTCTTTGCGACTATTTTGTAAGCTCAACCAATATTGTATAAATACAGTGAATTGAAAAGCGCCGGACCGCCGGAGTTGTCCGGTCCTGTGTTCACTGTCCCGATGCTAAAATCACTGGCCTCGGGTGTGCGATCCAGTGTGAAATTCAAGCTCTGCCTTTTTGACGTACCCTGGGATCTGCAACAGCGTTTAACTCCTTGACTTTGTCCCAAACTTTTGCCCATTCATATTTGCATACAGGTCCTGGTACATAACCGCTCCGAGTGTAATAACCTTAAAACAATTAAAAACAAAATGTATTATTATTATTAGTTAAAGGGGCTGTGTTGCCATGATCAAAGCAGGCCTGTGGCTGTACATAGAATCACAAACTATCACCCAGTTCTTACAAGCGCACTCGCACTCTCCATAGATTTAACACGGAGGGAGGGCGTACATGGAATAACAAACTATCACCCAGTTCCTGCACGCGCACTCACACTCTCCATAGATTTAACACGGACGGAGGGCGTACAGGGAATCACAAACTATCAAACTATCACCCAGTTCCTGCAAGCGCACTCGCACTCTCCATAGATTTAACACGGACGGAGGGCGTACAGGGAATCACAAACTATCACCGAGTTCCTGCACGCGCACTCTCCATAGATTTAACAAGGAGGGAGGGCGTACATGGAATCACTAACTATCACCCAGTTCCTGCAAGCGCACTCGCACTCTCCATAGATTTAACACAAAGGGAGGGCGTACAGGGAATCACAAACTATCAAACTATCACCCAGTTCCTGCAAGCGCATTCGCACTCTCCATAGATTTAACACGGAGGGAGCGCGTACATGGAAACATAAACTATCACCTAGTTCCTACAAGCGCAAGCGCACTCTCCGTAGATTTAACACGGAGGGAGGGCGTGCATGGAATCACAAACTATCACCCAGTTCCTGCATGCGCACTCGCGCTCTCCATAAATTTAACACGGAGGGAGGGCGTGCCCGTGCAGTAACTGTGTGAGAGTTAACATATCATTCAAGTAGGTCTCACACCGAGTCTAACAATCCTATTTTGCTCTGATGCTACGATAATAACACACCTGGCCCACAGCGAACTCGTTCCCCATCGGTATCTTTGCCGTCAGTAACCAAGATGATTATGGCTTGGCACCCTGTGCGGGATTTACCGGACAGCAGCTCGAAGGCTTTCTCAAATCCACGTCTGTTTAAGTGTTTGGATGAAACATCACAGATCATGAAGGAGGTGAGGGTGGGCAAAAGGAGGAGAAAGACAGGTTGATTCAGAACGAAAACAAAATTAGAATAACAGAACTCCTCAAATTTTCTCGTGTGATAAAAACTGCCAGGAGTGCAACTCAGAGAATCTTTGTAATGTTTATAACGGAAAGGTATTCATAAATAGGAATAAAAAGAGTGGTGACTCAGTCTTGAACATATGTTTAAAACCCTCTGATGGCCTACGGTCTACAGCCAGTAGACCGAAAGCACATTTTAGTTAATTACTTGATCAGTTTTTAGCAAAAACAGGTGAAACCCTTTAAGTTCTATCCTCAGAAAGGCCCGATTGACACGGCCTACGACCCTTTAGGCAGTTTGACCCATGGACTCCGAACCCCCAGTTCTAAAACACTTTTCATATAGGATAGTGTACAACAAAAATCGCGGTTTCACAGTGTAAAAACATAATCAAAAAATAAAAACATTAAAAACATTTTTTGTTGGCCAAACTATCACTACATTGTCTGGAAAGGTTATTAGCTTTGAAAAAAAGTATGAAATCAATACTGTGATTGAGGTATACATGTTTTCCCAACGTACTGCAGGCTGTAGTGACCAATGGCACTTGGGTATATCTAACAGGGGTGGGGCATCGCAGGGTTAAAACCTTGCAGGGCATGCGTTTGCCTTCAGCTCAGTCTTTCATTGCACGGCCACGAACCTACCGTTTTCAAAACAAAATGTTCAAGACCTCGGACAAAAGGAGCTGTAATCACCGTCAAAATCACTGATTACCGTGGAATTACAGAGTATTATCCCCCAGTTCCAGACCTTTGTTCTTTTGTCTGACAAACCAGGACTAACGGGATGGATGGGTCTCAGTAAGGAACCATTCAGAATAGTCAATATTAAAAGATTCCGATCTTTTTTGAAATTATGGGTAGTAGGTGGGTTAAAATGAATAACTGAAAATCAAAATTCAGTTTGAATTTAAAAAAAAAACATTTTTTTACTTTGTTTTATTGTCTTTTGTAAATGATAGGGCCAAAACTAAAAACTATAGTACAAAGTTTGATGTGCTTCCCAATTTTATTTCTGATTAAACCACAAAGTTGTTTGTTTAAGCAAGGAAAAGCCATTGGAAACTACTGTTGACGGAGACCTTTGATCTAAAATATCTGCGTCATTTGAGGTATTACTTTGTTCTTCAGTGTATAGGATATATTATTAAGTCATTCAATATTTAAAAAATCTAAATTTGGGGTGGGTGGATCAAAATAATTTCGAAACAAATTCAATATTTTTTTTACATTGATTAAAGGAACATTACAGAATTGGTTTTTGCTAACAAAACAGTTGCTGGCAGTGTAAGCACTTTATATAATCCACCATATACATAAACTGACAAACCTGTAGAAGTTTGAGATCGATCGGCCATCTGGGTCACGAGAAAATAGTGCAAAACCGATTACAAATTTGCATGTGTTATACAATGCATGAATAAAACGCTCATGAGCGATAAACTCCAATCGGAAATTAGTTTGATTTATTTCTCATCAAATATGGCATTTCAGACAGAAATATTTCTAGGGATGTTTTCTACTATCATCATCATTAGACCGTGTAAGTTTTATGTAAATCTGTGATCAAAAGTATATTTTACAATTACCAGTTCTGTAATGTGCCTTTAATCTAATTGGCCCCTAAACAAAGAGGGTTTCCAGGGAAAAACTTTTGAAAAAAAAGGTCTGTAAATCCTAGTGCCAAATATCAAAATGTTTATTGTCTGTACTTCATTTAGTCAGGGTTTCATGTCGACAACAATTTTCCAGAATAACAAAATCTTTAGGTTGGTGTTCTGAAAATAGCCACCAAGGGTGGTACTAGACTAGAAATCCCAGAGCAGACTGGTTTAAAGCGCATGTAAAACATTGGTAATATTGTCAAAGACCACTAACCACACTTTATGTTGCCCAGCATACACATGAAACAAACCTGTGAACATTTAGGGGCTATCGTGACAAAATATTGTTTTTAAACCCAAATGTATGTTCGCAATGTTCTAGAACATTGAGTTTAGGTCTCACGAGATCGAAACTAACTGTTCAAAAGCTATGACATTTCATGGAAACATGTACCATTGGAAGTTTTCCATCATGATCATCTTCATACCATGTTACTTATGTGCAAATCTGTAAACATTATTTTTTTTTAATCTCACCAATGTTGAAACACACCATTCAGTAAAGCACATGTACAACATTGGTAATTTTCAGAGACTAGTATCTGCACTTTATGTGACCCAACATGTTTATGAAATAACAAACCTGTGAAATGTTAAGCTCAATTGGTCTTCAGGGTCATGAGAAAATCCCCAATGAAAAACCCCAATATAAGTTTTCAGTGTTTTCAGACATCGTGTTTCTGGACCAGCGCAATAAAGACTAATTGTTTTACTCGTTTCCTAAAAACTATAATAGCATTTCAAGCAAGACTATTTCAGGGGAAGTTTTCCAGCATGACCATTTTTAATACCATGTAGGTTATGTGCAAATCTGTGAACATTTATTTTTTCAATCGAACCCAATGTTGAACACACCCTTAGTCCCTTAATAATAATAATAATAATAAAGATATTTGTAAAGCGCCTAATGCAAAAGCCTCTAAGCGCATAAAGAGAACAATAAAATATACAATAAGTGAAAGAAACATTACAAGTAAGCAGATTACAAATAAGCAGCTTCAAACAAATGAGTTTTTTACAGAGACTTAAAACAGTGTAAAGAACTAGCCTGGCGAATATGCACAGGAAGACTATTCCAAAGAAATGGAGCAGCGAAAGAAAATGGTCTTTGACCATAAAAAATGGAAGAAGCCCTAGTAGTTGTGGTAAGCAATGACTGTTGAGATGAACGTAAAGTCCTAGCAGGGGAGTAATGGTGAACAAGTATTAAAAAAAAAACAACAGTTTGAAATGTTGAAAGTATTCTCACTTGAGTTCGCTTGTTCCTTCTGGAATCAGGGCCTGCGTCTTCTCCTTCAAATCTTTACGATGAGCTGTGGTTGCCGGTACAAGACGGTCGTCTTTACAACTCAAGACAGTCGTGTTAAATGGATGCCACCTTTGGTACAAAAGAAACAATTCAAGTTGGTTTGGCATCATCTCAGTTTTTACGTTTGTGTGTTTTGTTTTCTTCTTTCTTTCAGTTGCTACTTTACTCAAGGGAACAACAAGCTATCAATAGAGAGGTTTCACAAGTCTATGGATACGTTGACACTTTGTGTGTTCACGTGAGGCGTAACTGCGGTTTACATAATTTGCATGGACGTTAGCAATGGATACGGGAGTTCATACACGTACATGTACACGTTAAAAAGCGGACACCGTTTATCTGATTTTGTATTTCAGTATTTTACCTCCGATAAAAAACATTTGGACAATCCCTAGGCTGCTGGGTTTCTGTTGTCTACATACTCCTCTGTTTTTTTGTATTTCTTGGTCCGATTGTGGTTGTAAGTCTTCTGTTTTAAAGGCAGTGGACACTATTGGTAGTTACTCAAAATAATTATTAGCATAAAACCTTACTTGGTAACGAGTAATGGGGAGAGGTTGACAGTCTAAAACATTGTGAGAAACGGCTCCCTCTGAAGTGACATAGTTTTCGAGAAAGAAGTAATTTTCCACGAATTTGATTTCGAGACCTCAGAATTAGAATTTGAGGTCTCGAAATCAACCATCTGAAAGCACACAAATTCGTGAGAGAAGGGTGTTTTTTCTTTCATAGTTATCTCGCAACTTCGACGACCAATTGAGCTCAAGTTTTTACAGGTTTGTTATTTTATCCATATGTTGAGATACACCAAGTGAGAAGACTGGTCTTTGACAATTACCAATAGTGTCAAGTGTTTTTAATGTATTATAATGATTTTGAAAGCCTGAATGAACAAATAAATAAAAATAAGTGTTGCTTTTAATGGTATCGTTCATGATACAGACAGAAATGTGTTCAGGTCTTAGTCATTTGAAGCAACAAATTAGAAAAAAAGCATGTAACAGTCTCTATTTTATTATTTTTTTTTTTTAATGAGATATCGCCTAACTCACAAGGCCAAACGGCCACTCAAGGTGAGGGCTACACTTACATGTAACTGATTTGGGCTGTTGACCAAAATCAACTGACACCAGGGGCACGTTGCCACCTACTCCTGGGGCTGAAACAGGGTTACCCCCTTCACAGTCCCTAAGGACGTAGGCATGGGTATCATCCACTAGGAGCCTGGCTGGTAGAGCAGAATGCACTACCTTCCCAACTTTTTACGAAGCAATTATGGTTAAGTGCCTTGCTCAAGGGCACATACGCCAGATAAAAGTCAGAAATTTCTCCATTTTTCTAAGATAAAAAGTAACAGAGGTAGTGTCGAAATCGGCGGCTATGGCTACGGCTGTATCGCCATAAGTATAGGACCCTTAGCAACACCCTTAGCAACAGTCGTAGCCGCAGCCGTAGCCCCCGATTCAGATATGGCCTTACTTTCCGAAGGCATCCCAGTGACTAGCTCTGGCACAGATGACATTGACGTAGTCCTGCTTGGTCAGAGTGTCTAGGATGATCCTCACTACAGACACTGCAATGTCAAACTTCTTTCCCTTCATGGAGTAACTGTCCACAGAAAGAAACACAAGAATTACATCACTTGGGTACCTTTCCCACTCATTGCGCAACGAAGACTGTTGCGAATTGGGTCCATGTATACATCTTGGAGTATGCACCTACATGTCGTCAGTCAATGCAAATCACGTTGTATCTCATAAAATATCGTTAATGTTGCACGCGAGTTTGAAATTGTCCAAACGTTGTATCTCGGATGTACACACAAAACAAGTAGCCTATGCGCAGAGATACGTTTTTTGCACGGAGCGTTTTCGTGCAAGGTATGACGTTTTTGCAAAATTGAGATACAGCATTTTTGCAAAATCAAGGTATGGCGTTTTCGCGAAATCAAGATACATCGTTAATGCAATATCATGACACAACGTTTTTGCAGAATCAAGATACAACGTTTTTGCAAAAATCAAGATACAACATTAATGCAAAATCAAGACACAATGTTCTGCAAAATCAAGACACAACGTTTTTGCAAAATCAAGATAAAAGATTTTGCAAAATCAAGATACAATGTTTTTGCAAAATCAAGACACAATGTTTTTGCAAAATCAAGATACAACGTTAATGCAAAAAAGAGATACAACATTTTGCAAAATCAAGATACATCGTTATTTCAAAATCAAGACACAATGTTTTTGTCAAATCAAGATACAACATTAATGCAAAATCAAGACACAACGTTTTTGCAAAATCAAGATACAACGTTAATGCAAAATCAAGATACAACGTTTTTTCAAAATCAAGACACAATGTTTTTGTAAAATCAAGATACAACATTAATGCAAAATCAAGATACAATGTTTTTGCACCGATGCTCTGGCGTATAGGAGAGTCAACTAAAATAACCATTCATCGATTCCAACCGTTTCAATCCGGGTTTTGCTCTCTGGTTGGCGACATCAGGAGAATTGTTGTAGTCATAATTTTCTTAATAATTTTGTTTTCATCTAATTTTGTTACATTTATTAGCATCCTAATTATTTGCAGATTTTTAGTTTTTATTTAATAAGTGTGTCATCTTAAGATTGGATTAATAGACTCTCGAGTCACAGTGATTAGGTTCGCTTTTATTAATCCTGGCCATCTTAGAATGAATCGTTTGTTTTGTCATGTTTCCATCTTGCCTTTACAATTAATGCTGCCTTTAATTACTAGCCGGTGTTCAATTGCTGCCCTATTATATTGCTACATCGTACTTGGACTTTTAATTGTTGCTCTATACACCCATACCGATTTTCTTTTGACAAATCTGACGCCCATTACTCCTGCTTTTTAAATCCATTTATAAATTTCAGTCTATTAATGTATAAACTACACCGTGTAGACATTGTTACCTATCCTTTTCTATCTTATAGAACTATCTGTTCACTCTCATGTATGTCTGTACAATTGTTGCATATTTTTGGCCGAATAAATAATAATAATAATAATAATGACTAACCTGCAATCCAATACAATAACCACATCTTTGGGGTCGC
Source organism: Pycnopodia helianthoides (assembly GCA_032158295.1). NCBI lineage: Eukaryota > Metazoa > Echinodermata > Asteroidea > Forcipulatida > Asteriidae > Pycnopodia > Pycnopodia helianthoides. The sequence goes on along the minus strand of CM063256.1, from coordinate 11,700,445 downwards.
TGGTTGCTGCAATGTACCACGTTCTGACACGCGGATCGTAGTCGTTGTAGAAGCCCGCAAAGTTACGGCTCCATTCCCGGCCTGGGAACTTCCGCAGGACTCCTTCAACCGAACCAAAATACTGCCATCTGCAACAACAGAAAATGAAATCAAGCTGTTAGAATCATCATTTCCAAAAAGCAATTTTAAATTTATAAAGACATTTGTAAAGCGCCTAATGCCAAAGCCTCTAAGCGCATAAAGAGAACAACAAAATATACAATAAGTGAAAGATACATTACAAGTAAGCAGATTACAAATAAGCAGCTTCAAACAAATGAGTTTTAAACAGAGTGTAAAGAACTAGCCTGGTGAATATGCACAGGAAGACTATTCCAAAGAAAATGAATTCTCCATGTTTACCTCAACTGTGGATCTTGTTCAAAGTTGTTGATAAACACTTCATCCAGATCCTTGGTGTAATACACAGCATATATGGTATCCTTGCTGACCCTCGGTACCTCGTCTGAAATCTTTATTGTACTTGACGTTTTGCTGACTGCCTGCCGAAAGTACCTTGATGGCAAACAAAAAATGAAAATAATAGGGACCAACTCTTCATTCAGATCAAACCAGAATCATTATTATTTTAGTAACAAAGGCTTAGAGGGCTTGCTGACCCTCAGTACCTCGTCTGAAATCTTTACTGTACTTGACGTTTTGCTGGCTGGCTGACTGCCTGCCAAAAGTACCTTGAAGGCAAACAAAAAATGAAAGTAATAGTGACCAACTCTTCATTCAGAACAAACCAGAATCACTTTTAACTTTAGTTACAAAGGCTTAGAGGGCTTGCTGACCCTCAGTACCTCGTCTGAAATCTTTACTGTACTTGACGTTTTGCTGGCTGGCTGACTGCCTGCCAAAAGTACCTTGAAGGCAAACAAAAAATGAAAGTAATAGTGACCAACTCTTCATTCAGAGCAAACCAGAACCACTTCAAAAGCGCTTCCAACATTAGTACCCTGATCACTGGGCCATTTCATTCCTTAAACCATCTCAGCTCCCTGGGGAGTATACAGCCTGTGCTGCCAAATATGTAGCGCACTAAGCTAAATCAATCACAAGAACCATCTCTACCCTCACAGGTACCCATTTACCCCTGAGTGGAGAGAAGCAATTATAGTAAAGTGTCTTGCTCAGGGACACAGGTGTCACGACCGGGATTCGAACCCACACTCTGCCGAACAGAAACACCAGAGCTTGAATTCAGTGCTCTTACATCTTATCCGCTCGGCCACGACACTCTACCATTATTGCTTCGTCCTTCGGATGGGACGTAAAGCCGTTGGTCCCGTGTGTTGTGTAATGCACGAAAAAGAACCCAGTACACTTATCGTAAAGAGAAGGGGTTTGCCCCGGGGTTCCTCATTTAATTGGCAGAATGTTGCACCACAGCACCGTGTAAACCGTTACATTGTGCTATGTACAGGAAAAAGGTCTCATACTTCAAAACATAGCTTCACATACCTTGCGGGGTAATGTTGGAGCACCATGAGCGTCACTTAGTGATGGATTTGAGCGCTACATGTATATAAGAAGCCACACTTACCATTATTATTATTTAAGGCTACTGTTTATGCCGGATTCAAACTTACGTATTGTATTTCAGAACAGGCAGACGTCCAGGTATGTCAGAGTCCTTGTAAAACATACTAGGAATATCTGTAAGTGACTTGAACTTGGACTCATCCTCCCCCAAATGTAAATCATGGAGTCTCTTGACTTCTTCAGCAATACGCTACAAATACACAAATTTAGTAGTTGGAATTATCGCTTTAAAGGAACATTCCAAATTGGTTTTTGCTAACAAAACAGTTTCTGGCAGTGTAAGCACTTTATGTAATCCACCATATACATAAACTGACAAACCTGTAGAAGTTTGAGATCAATCGGCCATCTGGGTCACGAGAAAATAGTGAAAAACCGATTACACATTTGCATGAAATCATATAGATTCAACAAATGAATAAAACGCTCACTGAGCGATAAACTCCAATCGGAAAATTAGTTTATTCATTTCTCATTAAATATGGCATTTCAGACAGAAATATTTCAAGGGATGTTTTCTACTATCATCATCCTTAGTCCATGTAAATCTGTGATCAAAAAGTATATTTTACAAGTTTTGTTCTTTCCAATTCTGTAATGTTCCTTTAACTTGCAACAAGAGGAACAGATAAATGCCAGGCAGCAACCTGGCACTTATTTTTAAAATTTACTTCTCAAAACTGCTTTATTTGATTACATTTAAAAGTAAAAGCAAAGTATACCTTTTGTTTTTGGAACCATTCGCTAGTTTTATTTCTACGTATTAAAGTAAATATGAACAATCAAACCGACCTGAGAGAAAATAATTTCAAAAGGTGGTAGCGTTTTTGAGATAACGGCGAAAGTATGGAGCGGTTATGTCCAGGCAGGAAGAATAATCCATAACTGGAATGTACACAATCTGAGAATTGTTTCTCAGATCGAAATGTTTTGAATCCCTCTCTCTAAAACCACATTCCTTTGAAGGAAATCGTTTCACAAAATGTTATACTTTATCAACAGCTGCAATGCTTCTTTCTAAGTAATTTTTTATGGTAGTTAATTTTTGGAGGAATTACCAAAGGTACACCCTCCCGGGTTAGAGCCATTGCAGACAGAAATGCCTGAAATTGAGGAGTTAGGGGCTGTTCAGGACATTCAATGCTTTTAGAAATTTTCAATCTGCAATAATTAGTTAGTGACCTGACGTTTCGACCCTAGCAGAGTCTTTCTCAAAGGCTAAAAATTCAATCTGTTTACAAAGTTGTGGATGGGTGGGCCAAAAGAAATAACAAAAATTAAAAAAAATTGAAATGAACGTTTCACTTAAAGGAACATTACAGAATTGGTTTTTGCTAACAAAACAGTTTCTGGCAGTGTAAGCACTTTATGTAATCCACCATATACATAAAATGACAAACCTGTAGAAGTTTGAGATCAATCGGCCATCTGGGTCATGAGAAAATAGTGAAAAACCGATTACACATTTTGCATGAAATCATATAGATTCAACAAATGAATAAAACGCTCACTGAGCGATAAACTCCAATCGGAAAATTAGTTTATTCATTTCTCATCAAATATGGCATTTCAGACAGAAATATTTCAAGGGATGTTTTCTACTATCATCATCATTAGACCGTGTAAGTTTTATGTAAATCTGTGATCAAAAAGTATATTTTACAAGTTGGTTTCTTACCAATTCTGTTATGTTCCTTTAAAAATAACATACAAAAAAACATATCTGTGCAGTTCCCTTTTCACAATTATGTAACAGGCACGAGTGCGGTTAGCGCACTCTGTGCTGGCACATAATACATTTTACAAGGGACACGCTGGTTGACTTGTAAAAAATGAAGGGTTTGTTCTTTTTCCAGGTACCGATTTCACAAAGAGATAAGACTAGTCTTATCTGAAGTTAGGACCAGTAACTGGTCTTAACTTAAGACTAGTCCTATCTCTTAGCACTGCCTAGGACTAGTCCTAAGTTAGGAAGAGTTTTGTGAAATCGACCCCTGGCTACTAAGAAAGGGAAAGGCGATTTAAAATGCTGTATTTTTACATCATCTGGGATTACAAAATACTTAAACCCAGATAAAAGAAAATTACAAATCTGTCAACCTTGTTTTTTTATGGCAGACCTCAGTGCCCAAGCGAGGGGATGGAATGGATTTCCTGTTCTGTTTCAACTACAACATTGCATGCTGGTAGCCACGAAAAGCCATTGAAAAAACCCCGAGCTGGGACAACATTGATCTAAAATATATCTACTTCATTTGAGGTACTAATCGATCAATCAATTCCAAATAGAGTAATTGAAATGCTCGCATACATGTACAATAAAAACATTGAAACAAAACAAAAAAAATAAAAAACAGTTCTAGGCCAATATACAATTACAAGAAAAAAATCACTAATAAGCGATAAAATTATAAGAAAATAAAAATACCAGGTGACTGGACGAAACAATAATTAACAAGTAACTATAAGTTAAATAGTAGTAAACTTGCGGGTACAACCATGTGTAAAATCTCTGTTGGGAGGAGTGTTGGCTCTGAGAAGAGCCGGTTTGGTCTCAACGTTTCGGACAGTATACTCTGCTCGACTTCAGGACATACTGTTCGAAACGTCGAGACCTAACCAGCTCTTTTCAGAGCCAACACTCCTCCCAACAGAGATGTTACACATGGTTGTACCCGCAAGTTTACTACTATTTATAGTTATAGTTACTTCTTACTTTCAACACCATGCAAAGCTTCAAACACCACTTACAATAATTAACGTTTGAAAGTAAGATTGTGATGTGTTATTGCATGAGGGATAAAAGAGGATGGGTACCAGTTTGTCACAGCCATGACAGCATATGGCACTCACATAGGACCTGACCTTGGGATCAACATGATCAATGGCTGGCAAGCACATCATGAAGCAGATGTTTTTTTTTCTTCTTTTAATAAGATATCGCCGAACTCACAAGGCCCGATGGCCACTTCAAGGTGACAGCTACACTTTACTGATTTGGGCTGTCGACCCAAATCAACTGTCACCAGGGGCACGTTGCCACCTACTCCTGGGGCTGAAACAGGGTTACCCCCTTTACAGTCCGTAAGGATGTCGCCATGGGTATCATCCACTAGGAGACTGGCTGGTAGAGCAGAATGCACTACCTTCCCCTTTTTTACGAAGCAATTATGGTTAAGTGCCTTGCTCAAGGGCACAAATGTCATGACCGGGATCCGAACCCACACTCTGCTGCTGACAACACCAGAGCTTGGGTCCGGTGAACTACATGTAGACCGCTCGGCCACGACACGCCTCATTATCCAGTAGCACTTTGAGCTTGCCAGCCAGCAGATCTCCATTATACTGTGTCTACTATTATTTTGTTCTTCAGTGTCTAGGCTCTCAATATTTAACAAAACACAATTTTGGGTTGCTGGGTGGGTCAAAACAATTTGTTTTTAATTGTGAAATGTTTAAAAAAAAATTGAAATTTGTAAACATTATTTATCATGAACAAAAAGCCAGGGCTGTGTTTTGAAATGATTACATGTTTTCCACCTTTTGATAACTCCTGAAATTTTGATTTCACGGAGCTTCTGGGAACAGTATCCTCAGTGCTAGAGAAGTTGCTCAAAGACCATGATATCATTTTTGTCTGAAGAAAATTACATGTAATTTTTTTAACCAGGCAGACAAAGAGAAAAAGAAAGTCTGGAATTCATCATCCCTAGTTCTTATGACAAGGGCTCAACCCAAATTCGGAACCTTTACTGGAACCTTCGTCCACCTACAAGAGGTTCACTTCCGTTACTTATTAATATGAAAGAGAATATACTGTAATTACACCAATTAATAAACACCTCAGAGAGTTTATGCACTCTGATTGGTCGAAGACTGGTCACATGGGGGTGTGTTAACATATGAAACACCCAAAAGGCTCCTGTCCTCTAACACACTTTTCCCAACTTGCACAGTTGTACCCCCTCTCCCGCCCCTGACAAAACATTACCTTGGCTGCTTCTTCTTTCTTAGCGAAGTAATCGTCCAGGAGTTCCCTGACTTTGGCAACAATTTCCGTGGCATTCTTCCTCTGCAGAATGTAGTCAGCGTTGTCATAAAAACTCTGTGTGTATTCGGTCTTCAGTCCATCACTGCACAACTACATGCAAAATTCACAGAAAAGACAAACATACCGGCATCTGTCATGAGGCTGAGAATTTACAAAAAACGGGAAAAAAATGGGTCAAAATTTGCTGTAATCCGAACAAAATGGGGAGTCTCTTGCCCAAATTGGCCACTACTATGGCCGCTTTCAAAACCACAGCTTGAGCTTGAGCGCCAGCAGTTATTTAGAAAATGTGTGCTTTCCATACAGGAACAGGACTTCAAACAGGTGGACGGAGCCCAAGCTGGGGTCCGAGAGGTGGTTTCCACTTCACTTTACTGATTTGGGCTGTCGCCCAAATCAACTGTCACCAGTGGTACGTTGCCACCTACATGTACTCCTGGGGCTGAAACAGGGTTACCCCCTTCACAGTCCGTTAGGATGTAGGCATGGGTATCATCCACTAGGAGCCTGGCTAGTAGAGCATTATGTATTACCTTCCCAACTTTTTACGAAGCAATTATGGTTAAATGCCTTGCTCAAGGGCACAAGTGTCATGACCGGGATTCGAACCCACACCCTGCTGCTGACAACACCAGAGCTTGGGTTCCGGTGAACCCGAGTCCATTGAAACGTGAAGGATTCCGGTCACATGGCAGACAGAAACTCTGCTGATCCAATGGAGTAGAGGAGCTGACAGGCATGTCTCCGACCTCAGCCTCCCGGTCAGCTTTGGACAGACAGAGAGGCAGAACTTCACCATCAAAACGGTCACAATGAGTAAGTACGCTCAGAAAGGAAATCTAAATTTCTTGTTACATCCAAACATCGAAAAAATACTTGGCATAATTACCTGTAGTATGTAATTCTGAATCAGCGTTGCCCAGTTCTGCACATGCCCAGTGAGTCGGCCCCCTTCGTTCTCTCCGGCATAGCTGTAACGAGGCTCCTCCAAGTTCGGCTCGTTGTAATTCACAGCTTCCAGTGTGGGTGTAATCAGCACGATAGCCAAGATGCCCCAACCAATCCAAAACCTTTTCTCCAAAGAAACCATCTTGTAGAGTAGAGTAGACCCGACCCCGAAATGTCTCAACTTTAGAACAAGGTCACTGCAAATTTTTTACATTTACGTAGTAAAATACTGTGCGATATTTTTAACTGGGATCTTCTGAAATTATTGCCTCTCTCTCTTCAAGAAAACTGAGAACACTTGTAACTGGCAAGGATCAACGGCTATTGCACAAAAGAAATTCTATAGAAAAAAAATATTGAAGTTCACATTATGAGTGCTCGTGAATCATTTTAATGGATGGTCAAAGCATGGTTAGAGTCTCTTGAAGTGTTCCTTGTCCTTTTCATTTGCAGCTTAAGAATAAGAGGAACTTAAGACGAAAGTGGTGCGGCTTAATTTTCAGAACCGGTAGTCATCTCAGTTCAATGCCTAAAGAGAAAAAAATAATACAAGTAAATGTACTGTATACACCATCAAGGCTTGAAATTTACATTTTTGGACCACAGGCCAGAGGCCAGTGATTTTAGTGTCAGGCCAGTAATACTCACAACTGGACAAGTCCAGAGGTCTGGTGTTTTTCAACTGAATAATGATAACTCGAAATAAAATGAAAACAATTCAATTGTGAAGCACGTTCTTCCTCATTTTGATTCTAATCTTGTAAAAAATTTAACAGACCAGTAAAAATTGTGAGCAACAACCGTGACAACACCTGCAGTCCTGTGAATTTTTTTCCCAAAATTCGAGCCCTGCATCATCAGGGATCTAGGGATTTGAGATACAAGAGGGCACTTCAAACAAACAAAGTATTAAATTTGCTTTAAAATGAAATAGGGCCTAAAGCATCGTGAGTGGTGACTGCAAGGTTTGCCCTTAACTTTTTCAGTGACTAGCCAGAGCAGGACCACCAGGGCCCAATTTCATGGCTCTACTAACCGCCGAATTCTGCGGTAACGATCACCATTCCGCTTGCACGGCAAGCGCCGAATTTCTGCGCTAGCTGTGTAAGCGTAGAATGCCTAGTAACGTGGAGAACGCACGCGCACAAGCCAATATTCCCCGCTTACCCATGAAATATGCTTGACGTAAGCGCGGAATTCCCTGCTTCCGCAAGCACCGATTCTTTGCTTACGGTAAGCAGAGCCATGAAATTGGGCCCTGTAAGCTTGTCATCTGAGTTCGTCAGATTTTTCCCAAACGTGTCCATAATTTATTTTGAATAGGGATGTTTGCCAACACTGAACTAGCCTGTTGGACCGCTTGGAGAGAATTTTGTCTGGTCCTCGGGTGTTTTTAACTATCATTTGGCCAGCAAATAAAGTTATGCTTTAAATACCAGAATAAGATTACCAAAATACCATGTCACGTGTACCATCTGTGACTGGTATCCTGCTTATTTTTGCTCAGCGAAAAATGTTCAAAAGCAACATTTTTGCTTTAAAAGTGACTTCATGAAATTGAGCCCTGTAGGTCCTAACTACATGTAGCTGTGATGGTAATCCTATTTCATACATGTACAGGAGGAGGCGGTACAATTCTGTAAGAACTGCAATGTTTGAATACTTTGAAATCTGGGTGCAATTGGCATCCGTTTATGTTTTAGAAAAATAAAACGTAGAAAACTAAAAGACCCAATTTGCCAAATTTTAACCTGTGGTTGACGTACATAGGCTCTTAAAGGTACATGTACTGTACACTTTTAGTAACAGCTCAAAATCAGTGTCCACATTTTGTGTGATTCAACATATATGCATGAACAAACAAACCTGTGAAAGTTTGAGCTCAATAGATCATCGAGGTCACGAGAACATAGTGAAAAGAGACCTTATATGTTTTCTGTTTTTTCAAACATCAAGTTTTTATCACGCGTGATAAAAACTATTGTTTTACTAATTTCTAAGAAACGACAGCATTTTAGGCAGAAATATTTTAAGGAACCCTTTCTACCATACTTTAAATCGTGTACATGTAAGTTATGTGTGAATCTGTGAACATTTGTGTTTTTCGATCTTACCAATAGTCTTACCTTTAAGTCAAACAAAGGAAAGTGACCAAAAGCAATTTGATAATCGCAAAGTTCTACATATGACTTGCAACTTGTTATTGTGATTGCAAGTCTTGTCGCCAAAGACTATCTAGCCACCGAACCACACTAATGCTAGTGTGGTTTTTCTCTTTTCATGTTTGTAATTTTAAGTTAAAACAGTAAAACGGGGCAAGCAATGGCTAATTGGATGGCAATGCATGGATTTTTCTTTCAAATTTAAAAGTGGGGCCTAGTTTTAGTTAGTTAGGCCTAATTAGTTAATTACGAGGTTCGATCCACTATCCAGGCGGATCGAACCTCAGTCATACTAGGTAGTAGGATTTAGGAGTAGCCCACGGGATGGCTATAAAATTTGTATAAAAACACATTTTATTCAACGTTTACCTTCACTTTTCACTCAGTCATGTCCGCCACTTCTCTTGGACACTGTATTACTATTATACTCATGATAGTCATGATGAATGATACTCGTTAGTGTTACTCACTGTGTCTGAATACTGGTGTTACTCACTGCTATGTTGGTGTTCCTTAGTGCCAGTGGGTTGGTTGTCTCCGCTCTCTGCTCAGCAGTCCAATGTGCGAGTATACTCCGGAGGAGGTTTCTGCACGAAGATGATGAGATCGAGATGATGCTCAGTCAATCGTGCACCATCATCATGATAAATAAAAGATACCATGTGCAGTTAGGACTCATTTTCTGTAACTAATCCACATATAATTTATCTGCATTTTATTGTTATTTTGCTAGACATTCTTTCCACATACATGTCGGAAGGCTTAGTTCTTTTTTTATGGGGCTTTTTTCTTCACAATGTATAAAAAGATGCTGCTGTAAATTCATTGACCTTAGTCTGACCGCTAAGTAATTGATTGCTTTACGGCTGTTTCGTGTCTGATTGCAATTGACCGTGATTGACCACATGGGGGCGCTTTTAACGGCGAATTTTCTTGCAAATTTTGACCGCGTTATAAGGGTGCACCCCCAATCCCATTACTTACAGTGCAAAAATATGCTAAAATATATTTTTAAAATTAAAATAATAACTTACAAGTCTCACAACTTTTACAGTGAAGGGACATTCCATTGACTCTTGTACTTTTATCCTCTGTTTAATTTGATATGAAGAGTCCGCGCCCAAGGCCCGTCCAGGATATTCTCTCCAAATAAAACACGTACCCCTACCCTACCCACTGAATTATTTCCAAACGTCGGAGCATAGAGCAAGGGTGGTCGGATAGTCGGATAGTCGGAGCATCAATCTTTAAAAAATTCCCTACACCTCTGGGCAAATAGGACAATTTATTCAGGGCCTATGTCATCCAAAATACCTCAAGTTAAGTCAACAAACCCCAAGTCACATATATTGGGGGTTGGGGGTTGATGGGGGTTGGGGGTTGATGGGGGTTGGGGTTGATGGGGGTTGGGGGTTGATGGGGGTTGGGGTTGATGGGGGTTGGGGGTTGATGGGGGTTGGGGTTGATGGGGGTTGGGGGTTGGGGGTTGGGGGGTTGGGGGTTGGGGGTTGGGGGGGTGGGGGAGCAGAGCCGTGGTAAAATGGGCCTCTATCTACCTTAGTAACAATACAATACTTCGCAAAGAAGACGGTTTTTCATAATAATACGTTATTTGTTTATTTAAAAACACCTCTTAAAGCAGTGCCACAATAGTTTTAAATATGTTTCAAAAATACTTTAAAAGAAGAAAAAACAAAAGTAACAGCGTACAATTGCAAAGAGTATGAAATTCAGAAAGACTGTTTTCATCACATTATAACTGTGCTTTGCACTAAGAACTATGGCTTACCCCTCTAAACTGCATCGATACATGGGTCACATGTCAGCAGCGCTGGAACTTAGGGAGGCACAAGTCGGTGTACCATTGTTTGTAGGGGAGGGGGGCACCTCTGGCTAATTTAAAAAACGGCGGTTTCCGTTTGCTTTTCCCTTTGAACAAGCCCCTTTTCAGCGCTCTTGTTAGGCCATTTACTATTTTTATAAGCTAGTCTGACATGAGTGTAAAAACAAATACATTGCCTGCGTGTAAAATTGAAAAACAATTTAAAGAACATTGCAATTATCACATTAAAACTTATAAAATGTAATATCTCGCTCTGGTAACTATTAAATCTCAGAAGTCCATATTTAGAAAAAGGGGGGGGGTTAGGGCCTACTCCAGAGGGCACTCGCATCAACTGGGGGGGGGGGCACATGCCCCCTCCTTTAGTTATGCAACTGCATGTCTGACACTTGTAGATCCAACTATTCTACAAGTATCAGAAATTTGACCCTTTGAAAATAAGTGGAACATTTTTATTTGGCAGGTGTTTTTTAAGGCTAAAAAAAAAATAATCTTACTGAATAATTTAACTTATAACAAAATTGGAACCCAGATTTAAAAGAAGAAACAGTTATTTCGTTACTAATAAAATGTATTTTTTTTTTACTAATATGCCTCGAACCGTACAAAATCTTGTCACTAATTGTGACTGATTTGGATCTCCAGCTCTGAATGCTGCAAATTCACAGAAATCTCATGATTAATGGAGCAATTCTAACTACAATATGAAAAAGAGGCGTTTTATCTACATGCATACCCATAGTATCAATCAATGCCCAATTTCTTGGCTCTGATTACTGTAAAGCGTAGAATCAGCGCTTACAGCAGCAGGGAATTCTGCACTTATACCAAACCTATTTCACAAGTATAATGGCAGCGATTTTTTTCTTGTGCGCGTGCATGTGTGTAATCCACATTACCAGGCATTTTTTGCTTACACAGCTAGCGTAGAAATTCGGCGCTTGCCCTATAAGCACAGAACGGTGATCGCAAGTGCAGAATTCGGCGGTAAGCAGAGCCATGAAACTGATACCTGCTAATTATGTATCAATGCGTGTACATGTCCACCCAATGAAACCATTTGGTTTGTAAGACCAGTGCCTATCTTTTTTTCTTAGGGGACCAGGGGCCGATGACTAGGACCAGTAATTTGGTCTTAACTTAAGACTAGTCCTATCTCTTAGCATTGCCTAGGACTAGTCCTAAGTTAGGAAGAGTTTTGTGAAATCGACCCCCGGTCCTATTAAAAATAATGCAAGAACAGTGCAAAATATATTCTACTGTATGTAAAGAAAAATTTACAAAACAAATAATTTGTATTCGGGAAAAAAAGGTCAAAAATACAAAGCTTTTTAAAGTGAACGTTGAAACCTTTTTAACTTTAGTAACAAAAATAGAAAACAGCTGCATTTGTTAAACAAGGACAGCTATTTTTATAGTTTATCAGTAAGGAACTTAAATGAGACAGCAGTCTGCCAGCCTGTGCATTGTTTTATTCACACCAATGCATATTAAAACTGTGCCGATATTCATTGTTATTCAATACCTTGAATATCCGTATAAAGCTTGATAAATGACAATTCCACTTATCCAGTGAACAAGATATCTCAGAAGTTGACTTTTTTTTAACCGAGAAGTCAACTTATCATCTTAGCTTCAGTGAGTTGTCTTTGAGAGATAAATTGACACTGTAAGTCGACTTATTCTAACATTCTAGCTGCAATAATAACATGGTTTTACCATACACTGGTTTGTGATAGGCACTGTATAATCGGTGCTTTCTCGAGTCCTACAGAAAAATCCGTAAGCGTACTACTCGGGTGGAATTCAAACCCGAGCAGGCCCAGCGAGGAGAGGCCAGCTTGAATCTGGCGTTTCATGGCTGAGCGGTTAAGAGCACCCGACTCAAGCTCTGGTGTTTCTGATCAGCAGAGTGTGGGTTCAAGTCCCGATCCCGACATTTGCGTCCTTGAGCAAGATACTTTACCGTAATTGCTTTGTCCCCCGGATGGGACATTAAGCTGTAGGTCCCATGTACTAGGATTGGTGGTGCACGTAAAAGAACCCAGCACACTTATTGTGGTGGAGTAGGGGTTAACCCTGGTGTTTCTGGTTCACATAGCAAGCACCCTTGTTTACAGGTTTCCTCAGGCTTGCAAGCTTCAGTGATTAAGTTCACTTATGAGGCATCCTTGGTTTCATTACCAGAAATAAATTATAGTAAACAAAAAAACCTGTAGCTGCAGTAGGTGGACTTAGCAAAATGAATTATAAAGTTTTATGGATATTAAAGTCAATGACACGACTAAAGTTAGGTAAACAAAATGTTAATAAACCCATACAAAATCTACAATTCCAGCCACAACACTTTTTGTACAGGTGGCTTGCATCTGAAAACATGAAGAAAAACAGCTGGCAAAGAAACTTTTAAAAAATACAAGTTATGTCGAACATATACCGGTATGTACACGATTAAGTTAATACATTAATGACACTCTGTGTATTTATAAAATATACTGTAATGGCACTAATACTGCTCGCTAGTCAACGGCTTGAAGGGTCACAACATTGGTAAGATTGGAAATATAAATTTTCACAGATTTACACATTATCTTACATGGCGAGACGGAAAACTTCCCATGAATTTTGTTTTCTTGAAGTGCTCTGGTTTTTGACAAATGAGTAAATCTATTAGTTTCGATCTTGCGAGTCCAAAACCCTATGTTTGAAAACAGCAGAAAATATAAAAAAAGAGTGTTTTTCGCTATTTTCTTGTGACACCGATGACCATCTGAGCATAAAGGCAGTAGATACTTTTGGTAATGACTCAAGAAATACATGACCATACAAAATTACTTGGGAGGAGCACCTGAGAGCTGCGGTTAGTATAAAACATTGTGAGAAACGACTCCCTCTGAAGTGATGTAATTTTTTGAGAAAGAGGTAATTTCTCACTAAAATATTTGAATCCGAGAATGAAACCTTTCGCAGGCATTTGAAAGCACACAATTCTATGCAACAAGGGTGTTTTTTTCTGCCATTATTTTCTTGCAACTTCGATGACCATTTGAGCCCAACTTATCACAGGTTTGTTATTCTGTGCATATGTTGGGATACACCAAGTGAGGATACAAGTCTTTGACAAATAACAAAAGTATATTCTGTCTTTAAACTGTCACAGGTTTTGATCATTATTTCATGTGTACGTTGCGGGTTACTGCTCCTGAAAATCTTCCCTCACCATTGCCCTGAAAAATTATTTGTTTTAATTAAAAAGAGCCCCGTGGCTTGATACCCCTTGAACTGTACCAATAGTATAAAAGAGGTGGATGATTATTACAATGTATTCCAAAATTATTCAGCAGTACTTTATCAAAATCTGTTCGGACCGGACAATTTTGTAAAGTTCTGCCCAATAACACCGGGGTGTCATGGCCGAGCCGTCCAGTGCACCGTGCTCAAGTTCTGGAGACTACGTCATCGGGGTATGGGTTCGAATTCTGGTCATGACACTTGTGTCCCCGAGCAAGACACTTCTACTATAATTGCTTCTCTCCACCCAGGAGTAAATGGGTACCTGTGCGGGCAGAGATGGTTCTTGTGATTGATTTAGTTTGATGTGCTTCTTACTTGGCAGTACTGGCTGCATACTCTGCAGGGAGCTGCGATGGTTTAAGGAATGAAACACATGGCCTAGTGACGGAGGTAATAATATTCATGCGCAATGCGCATCAAAATTTGCAGATAACGGCGCTATGTCCATAACTTTTGTTATATTATTATTGATATTTCTTATTATTATCATAACTCTACCACCCTAGGGTAAGCACATTTTATAAATTAGTAAGCATATTTCATTTGGTTATAATATGCATATATATTATTCCTGAACGCAAGATTTTTTCCTTTGGTCTTGTTCGACGTTCTGTATGAAACCCAGCTTTGCATGCGGCCATCCACATGAGTGTTGAGAACAAAGAAATCTCTGTTGCCTCTTACGTAACACAGCCACTACGTAAAGCCCAGTTCATACTTCAGGCATGCAACTGTAACTTCACCCCCCCAAAAAAAATTACAAAATTTCAATGATTTTGTACAGTATTTTTCAATTTTGAATGGTAAAACTGAGAATAAAAAAGAGGAAATCAGCTGATCCGAGGAAAAGTTGCATGCCTGATACCATATTTCATTTGGTTATAATATGCATATATATTATTCCTGAACGCAAGATTTTTTCCTTTGGTCTTGTTCGACGTTCTGTATGAAACCCAGCTTTGCATGCGGCCATCCACATGAGTGTTGAGAACAAAGAAATCTCTGTTGCCTCTTACGTAACACAGCCACTACGTAAAGCCCAGTTCATACTTCAGGCATGCAACTGTAACTTCACCCCCCCAAAAAAATTACAAAATTTCAATGATTTTGTACAGTATTTTTCAATTTTGAATGGTAAAACTGAGAATAAAAAAGAGGAAATCAGCTGATCCGAGGAAAAGTTGCATGCCTGATACTTGATGCAAAAGTGAGTGCGAAAGCTAATGTCCACAGCAGTGAATTCGCAATGCATGCCCCAATAAGTCCCTGGGGACGCGCACATCTTATTTGTAGCAAAAGTTGCCTTCCTAAACTTAAAAATCATTCATTTT
Source organism: Pycnopodia helianthoides (assembly GCA_032158295.1). Taxonomy (NCBI): domain Eukaryota; kingdom Metazoa; phylum Echinodermata; class Asteroidea; order Forcipulatida; family Asteriidae; genus Pycnopodia; species Pycnopodia helianthoides. The sequence continues at coordinate 11,685,229 of CM063256.1, read as the reverse complement.
GAAATCTATCAAGCTCCTCGCTGCTGCCTGTCTGGTTCCTCTTCGCGTTGCTATTTTAAAGTGCTTATTGGAATTCCACACAAAGTGCACCAGCTTGTATAGCTCGTAACCTTGTGCACTCTCCGATTGAACGTGTAGATAAGCCTAATACAGGAGTTCGATTGTTTATAGCTTTACTCGACTCGGGCAGAACCATAGAGCTATATATATTGACTAGAGCGCTAACTTGCTCTGAGTTTAGAAGCCACCCTGGGCGCAGACATGTTTGATGTGTTGCGTGACTACGGAACGATTTTAATTTTAAGAGAGCACACATGGCCGCGCAAATTTTGCATTCGGCGTGTGCGCTTACGTACGCGCCATATTTAATCTAATGATCATTGCTCTTGTAAACAGGTGATTTTAGTGATGTCTTAAAAAAATATGTAGTAGGTGATTCTCTGATGTTGTTACTTACGTCTTAGGAAAAATGCTGAGTCGAACTAAAGCCTTGTTTGGGAGGATTCAATGCTTCAAGATGTCAAGGGGAAAAAAACAAAATCTGCTTCAAGGATACACAATATGCTGGCAAGAATGACGAACTCAAAAAAAAAAAACGTATACGCGCAAATGCACATGTTAAACATGACGCACATGACGCTCGCAGTTTGTACGCTCATTAGCAGATTTTGCGTTCTCATTTGCTGCATATTTGGTTCGATGACGCATAGAAAAGAACAAACGCTTTATCATGCAAATAGCCGTACAATTGCCGTACAAAATGTCAAGCTTTTGTATTGGTTTGTACATAAACATGGATGCGCCCACACGGCTTCAAAACCTTAGTGCGTGTATAACGGGGTGTTAGCGCTCTAGTCAATATATATAGCTCTATGCATAAAACAGGCAGAACTGACTGCAAAGTGAAATATGCTCACGTCTCGGTTGATATTTCCCTTTGCAGTTTGCTGGGAAGGAATGATGCCCCTCCCCCCCCCAAAAAAATGGCTCTGCTTCGGCATTTCGCAGGAAGTATGAATCGGGTTTGACATTGGTGCATCACCGTCAGACAGATCACAACTGCTGTTTCTGACATCACCATTCTCTTAAGAATCGTAACAGAATGGTACTTTCAGACTTGAAATCAATTTTAATTTCCAAATAATTATGATTATTGTCGTTAACTGTTCTTAGTCAACATTCTGAACAAATTTCCGTGCGCCATTATCATAAAAAAATTTTCCATATTCCCGGTCGGCTGTTGCTCTACCTAGCTTGTTTGAGAAAGTGGGTTGTCGACGGATGGGGTGACACCAAGGCGTTGACCCACTAATTCAAGCATAATTCTGACCAGTGCATTCAGGTCATAATGATGGGCCCAGCCCCAGTCTCTCCTCGCTCCAGAGTCGTCAAATCTCTGCGGCCATGAATCAGCTGAAAAGAGTCAAATCACAAGGTCAAGTTGGGCGGACTTATTTGCAGAATGATACTTAAAGGAACATTACAGAATTGGTTTTTGCTAACAAAACAGTTGCTGGCAGTGTGAGCACTTTATGTAATCCACCATATACATAAACTGACAAACCTGCAGAAGTTTGAGATCGATCGGCCATCTGGGTCACGAGAAAATAGTGAAAAACCGATTACACATTTGCATGAAATCATATAGATTCAACAAATGAATAAAACGCTCACTGAGCGATAAACTCCAATTGGAAAATTAGTTTATTCATTTCTCATCAAATATGGCATTTCAGACAGAAATATTTCAAGGGATGTTTTCTACTATCATCATCATTAGACCGTGTAAGTTTTATGTAAATCTGTGATCAAAAAGTATATTTCACAAGTTTGTTTCTTACCAATTCTGTAATGTTCCTTTAAAGGTATTGTACACTTTTGGTAACAGCTCAAAATCAGTGTCCACATTTTGTGTGATTCAACATATGCATGAACAAATTAACCTGTGAAAGTTTGAGCTCAATTAGTCATTGAGGTCACGAGAAAAATAATGAAAAGAGACCTTATAAAATGTGTTTTCTGTTTTTTCAAACATCAAGGTTTATCACATGTGAAAAAAACGTGATAAAAACTGTTGTTTTACTCATTTCTCAGAAACGATAGCATTTTAGGCAGAAATATTTTAAAGGAACCCTTTCTACCATTACTTACTTTAAATCATGTAAGTTATATGTGAATCTGTGAACATTTGTGTTTTTCGATCTTACCAATAGTGTACAGGGCCTTTAATGGCAGTAAATACTTTTCAGTAGTTGAACGTAATCATAATTCACCTGGGATAGCGAAGCTATTTCCCAATTTGATCAAGCCCAATACCCTTCAGAGGGTCTCCATGATCCTCCAAAGTTTAGAAAACAAAAATCACTGTCTTTTTGCTGTGGTGGAGGTAGCAGACTGGCAAGGCCATAACCTAGCCTTTTGTCAAGGCCTTCGTGGCTTGGACAGCTTCGCAGAGCCGCGACCTCAAGCGACTGGAAGGTGAGACCACGTACGCGAGTGGCGAAGCCACGAGGGCCTTTTTCCAACTTGTCTGCGGTTTCTAATGTTTTTCTTTATACCTCGATTTTTGCTACCCTAAAAAGGGTAGGAAAAGTCCAAACTAATCAGAAGCGACGGGGGTCAGCGGGTCAGCATACATTAAAAAATTATGCAAATTTACATTAATTAATCGTTCAGAACTGATTAATGCAAGTTTCATACTTTATGAAAATTTCATCAAAAAACAAAGGCCGCGCACATGGTCTCCCCTTCCAGTCGCTCGCTGCTCTACGATACTGTCCAAGCCACGAAGGCCTTGACAAAAGGCTAGGCCATAACCCTGAGGCTAAGACTAGAGACGTTTATTTACACAAAACATGCACAAAGTTACAGGATACTCCAGTGTCGGTGTGCATAATTCGCTAGGCACAATAGGTGAACGAACTAAGCCTGGCCACTCAACTTAAAATATAAGTCACGTGTGAAATTTTCAGCTGAGTACAGTGTCTACTTGTTTCTAGAAAACAGCCCAAAACTGTCTTGGTATTTTTACAAGTATGTTGAATTCATCCGCGTTGAGCGAGGTGACAGCAGGTACCAACCGCATCTCTGGCTGCAGCATTCGCGACTGGACACCAACCATCAGAAATCTGGGAAAAACTTCATGCATGAATCGTTTCTCCGGTTCAAATGTTTTGGGGTGAAAAAAATTATCCAAACCATATTACTTCAAAGGGAATCCTTTCTCAACAATAGCTTATACTATCACTAGCTGCAGTGCTTCAGTGCCTAAGGCTCACACACAAAAAGAAAAATCATCTTACCAATCTTCTGCCTTGCATCGTGTTCATAAGCTACCTCAAGTCCCGGCACAAACTTCCGAATTTCAGCCGCTAGCTCGGCGGGCGTGAAGCTCATGGCAGCAATATTGTACGTTCTCAGCTTCAGCTTATCTGGCGGCGCTTCCAGCATTTCCACAACTCCACGCAGACAATCATCGATGTAGATCATCGGAAGGATAGTGTCCGGTTTCAAGTAGCACTTGAAGGAACCGGACGAGAGAGCTTCGTCAAAAATCTGAACTGCATAATCTGAAAGCATCAACGAAACAATTCTTGAACACTCCTATCGATTATACAACATCTTTAAAAACTTTACCAAAATGTTACTGACATCTCCAACCCAGTAGACTCTCTGGCAGAACAAATTTTACAAACATGCACATGAGTTGAGACCTTGGGAGACAAATTTGAAATCGGAAAATTCTTTGACAAACCACATGTACAGGCCTGGAATTACACAAGAGGCCACAGAGGGCATGGCCTTGGTGCCCCCTTCAAAAGTTTCCCATCGACTTTCAGATTTTCTTGATGGAAGTGCCCTTTGCAAAATGAAAATAGCCTAGCCCTCTCTAAGTTGAAATTCCAGGCCTGCATGCAGTTTGAAAACAAAGTAAGAAAGAGAATAAATCCTTGATTCAGTAATGTAAGATCCTTATTGTACACGTTTCTTAAAATTTGTTTAACATATTTCGCAGAGCCGGTTTGTGGGAGTTTACAGATGGTGTAATCTTTCCCAAACAAACTTGTTTTACAAAAATAAAAAACAATAAGTTTATTTTGATATTAACAAATATCTTGGGTGTCCGATGATTTTTTCTGACCTATAGACATTTTTGGTTTACGGCCCCCTTTGGTTATTACAAGTTATGCAAATAAGAACCTGAGATAGCACTGAGCTGACAAAATGACTTTTTTTAAAAGCCACTGACCTGTCGTTCCACCCCCTGGAGTTGTATCACCCGAAATCACACCAGGAAGCCTCAACGAACGGAAGTCAACATCAAAGCGGTGGTGGTAATACTGAAACAAAACAAAACAGTCCTTTATTATCTGTTGCAAGCCAATCCAGTACCAACAAGTTTGGAATATTGTCGGTTGTTTTGGCACCAAGCCAAATGATGGTCAGCTGACTGAAAGCATCTACATGGAAGGCACTTAAAAAGAAAAAATGAAATTCAGAGTAGCTTATCCACCTTAAAGGCACAGTACACACTTGGTAATAAGGGGTCTTGTCAAAATTAATCCCAGACAGACCATTGGACAAGGTTCATCCGATGTCAAATTTTTGTTGGACGGGCCATCGGATGGGAGTTCCAGTGAGGATATGTTCACACGCTGAACAGTATCCTCCCTTCCACCTCCCTTCCGATGCACAGCACCCAAGGCACCCCACCGAGCGCTCTGCGGTTTCACTGGCTGCTTAATCACTAATATAAACAAACTGGCTGCTTAATCACTAATATAAACAAACTTGCAGTTTGTGGTGTGGAGTGAGTCTGGTCTGACCGTTTGGAGGTCACTGTAGCGTGGTGAAGTTTTAACCCATTGCTGTTTGCAATAGAAAACATTACTAGCCCTGTTCCTGTAAACCCTTGCTTGTGTTCCCTTCCTCCATTCTTAAATAATTTTATAGGTTACCATTTAATAATTAATGGAATGAAGCATCAAATGAAAACTTATTGCAATATTGATTAAAGTATCCATCGTCTTATGAAAAACTGTATGCTAATCACAGCCACCCTTCAAATTCATGCCCTCAGAAAATACCTTTGAGTTCCATATGGACCATAAAACTCCAAACGTGTTAGATCGTGGGGTGATGTTTCCAAAGTTATTCATTTTCTAAATCAACTTAAGGATAATTTCTATTCAATCACGATACGTCAAGAGAGGTACATTTTTGTAAAGGTGCCGTTTGATAACATATTTGGTTTCCCATTTAGATCAAATAATGTTCAGTCTTATTTTAGGGGTCGTCCCACTAGATTAAAAGATACAAGAATCGGATCTGCCTCAAGGTACCCCGTGTGTTCAAAAGCCTTTCTTGGTAATACTTTGGTAATGATTCCCTATGATCTTAAATAATCCAATAATCCTTTAACGAAGTAGAATTACAACATAGAAAATAATGATAATTGCAAGTAACCACAAACTGAAACAAAAACGTTGAAACACAGCCTTTTAAAAAAGTTACAACTTCACAATATGCACAGAGAGCTCAATCATCTATGAAACGACCACTTTGTCTTTAGTAAATACTCAGGGTCATTGAGGCCTAACTGTGAAACCGAAACCTGACCTTGGGAGACCCCTGCTATGGGAAAAACCCACAAGACCGCAGGGCTTGTAGAGCTCTCCAAATATTTACTGGACCAGAATTGAAATGAGGAGAAAAAAATGCCTACGCAGTTTAACAATTGAACTGTTTGAACAAGCATGGCGAGAAGATTTATCTCATTTGTAATATACGTTAAGTATTCTTCGATAATCAACAGAATTGTATTCATCAGACTGAAAGTCAACATTTGAAAACAAACACAAGACCGCCAGACTTGTCCGGTCATGAGTGTACTGGCCTGATGCTAAAATGACTGGCCTCAGGCCTGCGGTCCAGTGTGAATGGTGTAAGAAAATTAAGTGTTTACACCGAGCTCACAAATTAAAATTGGGCTATCGGCCTCTGTTGGCAAAGTGCGCACCACAATATTGCTATAAAGGAAGCTTTACAAAGGAAGCGTAAAATTAAACTTGGTTCGACACTGATCAAAAAAAATCTTGTAGAATGACTTTAGTTTAGTTAGTCACGTCCTGGTCAGACATGTTCATTAAACAGTCTGTGTTCTAATGTTAAATCTCTGCTGGCGAGTGATTTATTTCGTCTAAACCCAAAATAGCAATGGACCTAAAGTAGAACCTTGAGGCACTCATACACCATAAACCATCAATTAATCTTCATTAATCATTTACATTATTTATATAAAGTAAGTAGTTTTTTTTTGTTGAAAAATAATCAATTCATACCTTCAGCTCCCCTGAGTTGTTTTCATTTTAAATATTTTTTTCTTCAAGCCCCTTACCAAGAGTGGCTTTTAGAAAAAAGAAAAACAAAAAAGATCTTGTTTGACCAAAATGACAATGATGAAGTAAAGACACAAACCTCTCCAAGAAGCTCAGCGTGGACTTTTGAGACACCATAGATTGTCCTCGGCCTCTGTATGGTCAAATCTGGTGTTGGATTCCGTGGGGATTCTGGCCCGAAAGCTCCGATCGTACTCGGACAGAAGATGCGAAGCTGGTACATCTTGGCAAGCTCCATGACGTTGTGAAGACCCTGTATGTTCACCTTGATTGCAAGCGGTACATCCTGGTGACAGAAAACAATATATACTAATTATTGATAGTACTGATTAATCTTAACTCACTATGTGTCCTGGCACAGTGCACTCCCATGTCCATCAAATTTATCCCTTCTATGGTGACTCAACACCAAACAATGTACTTTATATTATGTAAGTGATGCTTTATTTTGCATAGTGTGGATGAGAAGTGAAGTCTGTCCTGAGCCAATTATAGCGCATCAGACCGGTGTTTATACCCGGTTTCCATGGCATTGTTAAACGACTGAGAATATTTTGTATTCCCCCCCTGGACAAGATGCCAAGTCCATTGCAGTTTACTTGCCAGCTCTCGCCGGTACCCATTTGTACTCCTGGGTGGAGAGAAGCAATCATAAGAAAGTGCCTTACTCAAGAACACAAGTGTCGCCACTGACCATGCAGACCAGGATTCGAACCTACATTCTGTAAATTACAGATCTTGAGTCCACACGACCCCCAGACCACCCGGCCACGACACCCCATGCATGGTGTGGGTAATACATGGTAGGAACTAGCTATTGCTGGTTGGGTAATACATGGTAGGAACTAGCTATTGCTGGTTGGGTAATACATGGTAGGAACTAGCTATTGCTGGTTGGGTAATACATGGTAGGAACTAGCTATTGCTGGTTGGGTAATACATGGTAGGAACTAGCTATTGCTGGTTGGTATTGCTGGTAAACTTTTCATGAGGCATCCTTTGTTTCAAAACCAGAAATTTAGTAAATTTAGTAATAATGGTAGGAACTAGCTATTGCTGGTTGGGTAATACATGGTAGGAACTAGCTATTGCTGGTTGGGTAATACATGGTAGGAACTAGCTATTGCTGGTTGGTATTGCTGGTAAACTTTTCATGAGGCATCCTTTGTTTCAAAACCAGAAATTTAGTAATAATAATAAAACAAAATGTCTGGCCATACCATATACTGCAGTACTACGGACGAAGGAGTACCCACTCTATCAAATTTAACTCTTTCAGTGTTTGCCATTACATAATACACAGCTTTTTTCCATGTACATGTATTCCATCTCTTTGGAAATCCTTGCCTGGTGCATGTTTCCCGCCATCCTACAGTCTAGACTGTTTTAAGAGGATAAAGTCCTACCTTCAGCTCCCCCAAGTATTTTCATCTTTTAAAAACACTTTCTCCTTGTAGGCCCTTACGAAGAGTGGCATTAAGCCTTGTTTGGGGTGGACTTGCATGCAAACAATTTTTAAATTTTAAATTGCATGTTGGAGCATCAATATTTATCATACTCTGTCTGCAGAAACACCGTTTGATAACACCTACTTTGCTGTGTATATTGTTCTAGATGAACTTCCCCTACTAGCAAATTGGGAAACCAGAGGGGAATTCCCCTTTTGCTAGTGGATTTTTTTTTTTACGGGGGGGGGGGGGGTATTATCTTCACTAGTCTGCAGAGTGAGATTCATTGGTCTCAACATTTCGACTAGCCTGAGCCCAATTTCATGGAGCTGCCTAAGCACAACAAAAATGTACGCGCTACGCACGACTCACAGCCAATGATAGCTCTTCACGCAAGCACGTTTCATCAACGACAGCGACCAATGCAAGGGGTCTAATCCCCCTGTACTCTACTGACAAGCACTGACATTAACCTGTTCGGCCATGCAGTTCCAAGCGTATCAAATTTAAAGGTATTGTACACTTTTGGTAACAGCTCAAAATCAGTGTCCACATTTTGTGTGATTAAACATATGCATGAACAAACAAACCTGTGAAAGTTTTAACTCAATTGGTCATCGAGGTCACGAGAAAACAGTGAAAAGAGATCTTATGTGTTTTCTGTTTTTTCAAATTATCGCGCGCGATAATTACTATTGTTTTACTCGTTTCTCAGAAACGATAGCATTTTAGGCAGAAATATTTTAAGGAACCCTTTCTACCATTACTTACTTTAAATCATGTGAGTTATGTGTGAATCTGTGAACATTGTGTTTTTCGATCTCAGGGCCTTTAACAATAACCAGTTGACGGAGCAATTTTTAGTGGTTGGGTTTTGAACTTTAAGTAGCCTATCTTTTTTCTTGGCACATTATCTCACCTGTTCTCCTACTGCACTGAGCAGAGCACTGAAATGAACCAGCCAATCTATGCGCTCTGTCACTATCAACTGCTGTAGGTTCTTGAAGTCTAAAACATCGGCAAAGTAATATGGCCCTGGAATTTTTGAAGGTGAAGTGAAATTTGTTTAAAATCCTGTGGGCCAATAAAACGCCACATTGAAATTACATGTACTATGGGTAATTCCAGGGTTACTCAGGTACCACTGACAACAAGAATAAGAGCTACAGGTTTCTGAATGATTTTCCGGGCTTGAATGAGCTGAGAGTTGCTGTATGAGATAGTCATCAATATCAAGTCTTGTCAAAGCAATCAGAAAAATGGAATTTCTCATTCACGTGTTCAACGTATGCAATGCAAGTAGCGATGGAATCGACAGAATGCTCATAATTTTGACTGTACTTTTTAGCTTTCTGGTCTACTGATGTTTTACTACCAGTCTTTTTTTCAGAGACAAGACAACTCATACCAATTCGGATTCGGCCTCAGACAACATCAGAGCTTTAAAGCGGTCGCACTAGACAGCTTTAACCCTCCTACTGTCAGTGACTCTTGGCAACATTTTCCAGTTAGTTGACCAACCATTTGAAACCATTCGACTGCCAAGGTTGTGTACGGTGGCACAACTGTGCACAGAACTAACTGTGTACTGTGTGCATGCATTCCCTCATGGTATCATATTTCAGGCTGGCATACATGTAGTTTATCTATCATTCAAAACCACTTGAATTGTATTGAATGGTCAGACAGCAAGAGGGTTAGCAGTCAGGCCGTATCCGAATAGTTGGCTACAGCTACAGCTTCAGCTTCGACCGGTGCTGAGGGTGTTGCTAAGGACATCCTTTACTTAAACGCATGATACGACGTCAAAATCTAGCCGTAGCCATAGCTGTAGCCCCCAATTCGGACACGACCTGGCACTCCGAGAAATGTAGTCTTTTAGTATGAGGAATTAAAAGCCGACAGTTTATTTGTGATCGAAACAGTCATCGTACCAGACACTATTCAACTTTGAAGTTACTACCGGCTAACTTTTACCTACCACTTTGAAGAATGTGCTTCGGTGCTTTAATGATGTCGGACATGATGACATTATCTCGTCCGTATTTATTGCGAAGGACTTTAGCAAGTCCCTGTCCAAGTTGACCCAAGGCACCTGATGGAGACAAACAATATTGGATAACAAAAATCACCTCTTTGTTGACAAAGCGTAAGATGACTAGATTCCCATGAAGCAGCACAGTGTGGGTTCGAATCTCGGTCATGACACTTGCGCCCTTGAGCAAAGCACTTAACCATAATTGCTTCGTAAAAAGTTGGGAAGGTAGTGCATTCTGCTCTACCAGCCAGGCTTCCAGTGGATGATACCGATGCCTACATCCTTACGGACTGTGAAGGGGGTAACCCTATTTCAGCCCCAGGAGTAGGTGGCAACGTGCCTCTGGTGTCAGTTGATTTGGGCTGTTGACCCAAATCAGTTAAGTGTAGCCCTCACCTTGAGTGGCCGTTCGGCCTTGTGAGTTAGACGATATCTCATAAAAAAAAAATCTTATTTTAAAAGCTCCATGTGGAAAATGTTGTATCTCCAATGTACACCATGTACATGGTCTGACACACTGTTTTGTAAATCACTTGAACATAGCATCCTCATTGAACAGCCCTGTCAGAATCAACCCGATTGTTATACCACGGCAACAGATTGTTTATTTTGTAATAATGTAGGTCAAGAACCAATCACGGGATGTGCTACAAAGACGCGCACATTGGATCCGGCGAAGATGAGGTTTACATGTACATGTACATGTACATGTAAACCCACGGGGTAATGTACATTCCCTTGATCGTGCCCGCCGTTGGTCATTTCCACCGCCTTGTGAAATATTAGAAATTAGCCCCAGGTTGTCTCCGAAGAAGAGGAATCAATTACCAGTGGTATAACAAAACAATTGTTGCAAGCTCTGTGATGGGGTCAGTGGGTTTTGTACACCCTCGGGGACAAATGGCATCCTCGGGGCTTCGCCTAGCGGGTCATTTGACCTACTCGGTTGCCATTTGCCCCCCTCGGTTGCCATTTGCCCCCGTCGGGCCAGACAAGACACCATGGACCCCCATGACAGCGTGCAACAACTGTATACTGGACAATCTTGCTAAATTTTAGTAGCATCTCAAACCTTTAATTACAGGCTCAGACAATGTTGAGAGACCTTGAAATCTGTGTTTCAACTTTTCACTAAATAACTCAAAACAATCCATAATGGGATTAAAAATCAGTGACCAGCCATTGCAGCTGTTATTAAATGAAATCTCTGTAGTTATTAACAGATCTCTCTCTACAGTTATCTTTTTAATGTTTTAAGATTTTGTGTTTGCAGCAAGAAATGTACGATGTACAAACACTTATCAAATAGGCCTATTTGTCTTTTGTGTAAAACAACAAATTGGTTGAACGAAGAAAATTTGACAAGAGCGGAACTTGAACCTGCAATTTCTGGTTTACGTGTCGGTGCTCTGCCAACTGAGCTATGTTGTTGGCGGTCTCCCTATTTTGTCAATATCTTTGTTTGGGGGGGGGGTGGTGGGAGGGGAGGGTGCCAGTCAGAAGAACTGCCATGTAGCCAGGGACCACCCAAAAGTTTACGATACAACCTGGGAAGCTGAAACAGGCCTCAAACAATTAGGCCCCTTTTTGGGACAAACGTATCTGCGGTCTGTTGTTAGTGAACACACTGACAAGTTTTTTCAACGGTTTAAAAGGGTTTGTTTTGCTTGTTTTCAAAAATGTCTGTATCTAAGTGTGTTGTTTACTTGTCCAGGTATTGCTTGATTAAATTTGAACTTATTTGTTTGCTTTAAAATTAATTAATTTTCATAATTTGTTTCACCATCCATTGACAATTGACAGACAAATGACAAACTGATTTTGTACACAAACGATGCTGGCAGAGTTTTGTCCTGCCCTTTCTTACCAAACCACTTTCTCATGTTGATTGACACCCCCTCCCCCCCCCCCCTTTCTACATGTTCTAGGCCAGGATGTGCTGCATGGTCCATCTTTTGATCTTATGGCATATGAGCTGAACAGTGTGTAGGATGTGGTTAAGACAATGGAAATATTACGACAATGTCAGCATGCGCTGACAACGCCCCTCGTTTAAGGTTAAGGGGATGCAACTTTTTAATTTCACATATCAAGTAATACATGTAAATCACAAGGAAAACTGCCTGGGTAAAACAATATATATAATTTTGTAAAAGTGATTACAAAAATCAAATAATATCAGTGAATACAGTTTATCAACATGTTTTAAATCATTTATTAATGTTTTTTTATGTATAATAATTGGATTAAAGAAACTAAACTTGACAATGCAGGCTATTGTTGCAATACAATTATTAATTGGTTTTCAAAACGAACCCATCTTTCTAAAAAGACAGTTGAAACAAGAATGTTCAACACCAACGGATAGATCAAAGAGTTGACAAAATGGTTAGAATACCTGTGATAAGAACTCTTGGATTGTCCAGACTGGAAGATCCCCCAAAGTCTTGCCGATGCGGTGACGTTGTGGACAGACATCGAATGTAACTACAACGACCTCCGCGATGTGACACTTTCAAAACTCTACTGACAGTCCTCTGGAAAAGAGCTGCCATCGCTGACTGAGAGAATTAAACAAACAAATAAAGAGATTATTCTAATCTTTAAGCACCTTCACAATCTAAACACTTTGCAAACATCTACAACAACTACAGAATACATAAAGCTATCACTGTGCAAACTCATTTGGCTATTTCATGAACAGAAGCCAGTGTACATGTTGTAGGTCCTGTTGTCTGTGTAAACTTCAATAGGCCTACATGCTGATGTTCTGTCCCAACTTAAGAATAGTCCCAACTGCAGTTGGAATGGCCCAACTGTAGCTGGGACATGTTGGACACGTTGGATAGTGTGGTGATGTAGATTTAACCACAATATAGTGGGCCTCCAAAGTCATTTCTGATCCTCTCAAGTTCTCTCGGCTTACACTTACAGTGAGGCTCATACGTGATACACAGTAATTCTCAGTTGGCAAAACTTAAAGGTACACGTTGCCTTGGATCGGTCGAGTTGGTCTATAAAATTGTTTGTTATAAAATGCATGGTTAGACAGATGTTTTTACAGTAAAATACAATGATCCACACAAATAAGCCTCAAAATTGCGTGGTTTTCCTTGAACTTTGTGAACTAACACGGTCGGCCATTTTGTGAAGTCAAAAATTTGACTCCATAAAATGGCCGAGCGTGTTAGTTCACGACGTAAAAGGAAAACCACGCAATTTCGAGGCATATTTGTGTGGATCATTGTATTCTACTTTTAAAACATCTTTCTAACCATATGCAATTTATAACAAACAGTTTACAAACGCTTTTTATAGACCAACTCGGCCGATTCAAGGCAACGTGTACCTTTATGCAAATTGACAGGAATCAACTTGGTTTTAAACTCCATAAAGTAAACACAACTGAATTTACCGCCACCCACCTACAATGTATAACCACGGGGCCCAGTTTTATAGAGCTAGTGTACATGTAGCTGCTGAAGCACAAAAACAGTAATATTACTTTTTAAAAAACAGTTAAGTTAAAAATGGAGTCCAGTAAAAAATTTGAAAGCATTTAAAACCAAACAAAACTCAATCAAGTAAACAAAACTATTACAGGCATTGGATTAGAAGTGGGATCTCAAAAAGAATTTTACAGGACAAGATAAAAATTTACATTTGCCCCACTCCAAAAATGATCAACACTGCTTTATCTCAGTTCAAAAATGGGAATACGACTGTTCTTGTACCCCATTGGTTCTGCATTTAACCGTTTTTTTAATAGATTTTTCATTTCATAATTTCTACCTCCATGGTTGGAGAGAGTGTTGGAGTAAGTTAGACCCAAACTTTTCATAATGGATGTGTTATGGTGTGACAGGGACAAAATTATATTTAAAATGTAGTTTAGCATACTACAAATTTAATTTTAGATTTTCAATTTTGTGATTATCACAGACAATTCTAAAACCCTTTAACAACAATTATAGATGTACTGTACTGCCCATTTTATTATAGGAGTTTTCGAGGATTTCTCAAAAAATTACTTGGTCACATGATTTATCATTATTTATAACTGGATTTTTTGTTCTAATAAATTCTGTGATCTTTGCAGTTACTTTTACTTCCAGTTGCATACGAAAATAATAACTACACCGAATTCAATTATTATTTTTGTTTTCAATTTAGTCATCATGAGTATTTTGACAAAAGAGGCTTTGTATTCAGATTATGAAAAATCGAACATAAGATTTTTTAAGTCAACAACGGAAGCGTGTTCCACGGTGCACAGCGAGGGGGCTAGCCAGCCCTAAACCTGGGGGCAATTATCCCGTACAACCAGTGCCATGGTGCTAGCGAGGCATAAAACCAAGGCAAGAAATAGCTAGCTACATGTAGCTGGGAGCTTATGAACATGAGGGAGGAGTAGGGAGCCTGACCGCCAAAGTGCCTTTGTTTAAAGGTTTTAGTCTGTACACCCAGCTGTTCAAATCCAGAACCGCAACGTTTCATGCTAAGTGAAAGTACTTCCCCCCTCCCCCTCTTTTTAAAACTTTACTTAATTTTTTGTATAATTTAAGTTTGCAAAATGCCCATAAAACATCTCCAAGGAACAAAAAACATCTTTCGACAAGTTTTTCAGGAAGAAACGTTGGTCACCATTTTCTGTTAATTATGTAACGCATTAGGCCTAGTGTGCAGAATGAATCATTATTCTCTACCCTCACAGGTACCAATTCATATCGTCAATACATGAGGTCTACCGATCACTTTTGTGGTAACCAACGGTGCAGTTGTGTACATTTAAAGTGTTGACAAAAATGAAGCAAAAATTGCCAAAAGTGTACCTGTGGTTCGTGCGTCGCAACCCTACACTACAGTCTACGACCGTCAGGAGCATTGACATGATTGAGGGTTACCATTATCCCTACTACTTTTGGCTTTGCTAGTCTAGAACAGTAGTAGTACATTTATCGCCTTTGGTTTTGGATTCATTGATGGTGCTTTTTTCAGACTTTTTACTTGTTTTACTACATATTTCAGGTTTGTTTCTTTATGTTGGTTTTTGGGACAATCTTTTGGATGTCGAAGGAACGTAGATTGGTTGGACTATGTCGGTTGTATATCATTTTTGTAAATTAGGCCTGACTTGGTGCTGGATAGATGCAGATTATCCTAATGCCTCACCTTTAAGCAACGAGCAAGAAAGTTCCATGCTCTATGCCTTAAAGGAACATTACAGAATTGGTAAGAAAAAAACTTGTAAAGTATACTTTCGACCATAGATTTACATAAAACTTACACGGTCTAATGATGATGATAGTAGAAAACATCCCTTGGAATATTTCTGTCTGAAATGCCATAGGTTGATGAAAAATGAATAAACTAATTTTCCAATTGGAGTTAATCGCTCAGTGAGCGTTTTATTCATTTGTTGTAAATCTATATGATTTCATGCAAATGTGTAATCGGTTTTTCACTATTTTCTCGTGACCCAGATGGCCGATCGATCTCAAACTTCTACAGGGTTGTCAGTTTATGTATATGATAGATTACATAAAGTGCTTACACTGCCAGCAACTGTTTTGTTAGAAAAAACAATTCCTTTAAGTATTATAAATGCTAATAAATAATATTACTCAAACACAGTCTACCTTGCAACATTGGCCTTGGGCAACAATGTCATGGTTACCATGGAGGTAGCTAATTCTACCATGTCTACCTCCATCATGGATACATGAACCACAAGACTTGAAATGGCTGGTAAAGCGTACCTACATGTAAAGAGTAAGACTAACACTAAGAGACATGATATGCTGACCGTTGACTACTTTTATTATTCTAATGTTTCATAATAACAAAAAACATGACATTTTGAAGATTTTTTTGCAAAACCATCTTAAATATAAACTGTGATTGTCTATGTAAGTCCTTCCTCCATGATGTAAGTATGTTAAATTTTATGATTCTACATCGTATTTTGTAAAATCATATAGATCAAAGGATGGTAACACCAAACCATGGTCATGGAGAAAGGAAATTAATGCGCCTTTATTGTTAAATTAAAGGAACAATACAGAATTGGTTGTTGCTAACAAAACAGTTCCACCATATACACAAACTGACAAACCTGTAAAAGTTTGAGATCGATCGGCCATCTGGGTCACGAGAAAAAAGTGAAAAACCGATTACACATTGCATGAAATCATAATAGGTTCAACAAATGAATAAAACGCTCACTGAGCGATAAACTCCAATCGGAAAATGAGTTTATTCATTTCTCATCAAATATGGCATTTCAGACAGAAATATTTCAAGGGATGTTTTCTACTATCATCATCATTAGACCGTGTAAGTTTTCTGTGATCAAAAGTATATTTTACAATTACCAATTATGTAATGTTCCTTTAAGACTAAGTTAGCTTAGTACAAACATTATGTACAGATGTAGGCGGTCCTTTCTCTATGTTACAATACAACTGCAAGCATGGACGGTACAAAGTCATAACTTTGAAGGGGTGACTTTGCTGGGGGCGAGATGACTACAGACTAGCATCCATTTGGACATGTCGTCGAATGGATCGGATCATCGGATGAAATCCCGTGACAGACATTGACACTGACGACAGACAACCGAATTTATTTCTGACTAAGTGACTGTACTTCTACACCAGTCAAAACATTTCAAAACAGTTGTACTATCTACAAAGCGGAGAATGTATCTCTATCAATATGCACTTCTAAATCATACTTACCAAAACAAGGATTTTTCAATTAAAACAAAAGTAGGCGAACTTTTTAACCTTAGAAGTTGTGTTGACTTGAGCGTATTCCATGTGGTCAAGGCATACACACTACAGCTAGTTAGCTCACTGCAAGTGCAAGTGAAGTGTTGTTACGCATGCGCAGCTAATATAATACTGTCTGGCATTTCGACTTCAATCTCCTTCGATTGTACATCTTTCTGTGACAGACTATAAAACCAAGCCCCCAAGAACAGACCAATCAAAAGCATAGAGTTATATAGAAGAACTAGAGGGCGCACTAGCCAAGTTACGTGACTCGTCGCTACCATTACTTTACTGTACGCAAAACAACAACATGAACACCGAGCGCGTGATGCGTGCATTTACCATACGCACATCGTATACTTCGTACTCAATTTTGCCCTCTAAAAAATGGCGCTAGTGTCTCCTTGCGGTCCCGGCGTGTTCGTGCACGCAGTATTGCCAGTGCGCCCTCTAGTTCCTATATATAACTCTAACTCTATGATCAAAAGCCATCTAGTCCGTTAAGCAATAATTCATTGATAATGTACAATGTACATGTGCATGTTTTGGGTCAGCAGTAGACAAAGCTAGGGATGGAGGAGGGTGGGGGCGGGGTGATGACAAGTTACACAAAATATATATTTCTACGGGTGGGTGCTGAGCACGAAAGACAATGGTAGCAGACGGGCATGATGGCACCAGCGATGTCATCAAACCTAATGCGGTTGCATTTAATTTCTAATGAAAGAAGAATTTTGTAGCATGCACCCTCACGAATTATCAGTGCCCCCCCCCCCCGATTATCGACTCATGCTTCATTATTTTACCCATCATCCGCCACTGCTGGGAAAAATCCTTCAAAAATTGGGTCACAGTTTTTCAAACATGATTAGATACTAAAAATTAATAATAACACTTGGAGGAAGGAAATCATTACAATAGCAACACTGCACCTAATTCCTAAATGGAGCAATAATGCATCACGTGATGTAGTGAACCTAGTCTCAATTATCTAAATGAATCAGTTTTGTGTCGCTGTTTTTATAGCATGGACCACACTTCACATCCTCGGGTTCACATCCAGATTCCTCAGGGATCGATGTTTCGAGAAAACACCAAATACTTCATCAGTTTTGTTACACTATGAACATTCATAATCATAGTTGATGTTCGTCGTACATGAAGTTAAAAACCAAAATAATTGGCATCGAATATTATTATTGTTATTTTTTTGCAAATATCAAAAATCATAATTATGTTCTCGGTTGAGCCATCCACAACGACAAAGATATACCTCTTTAAAAATAATGGTTGCACTATGATTTATAACGCTCACTCAAGTCACCCCCACCCCCCCCCCCCGCCCGCCTATTTTTCTTTTTGCGTACCACACACTAACCACGGGTCAACGGTGAAGGGATCCATCATATCCGGGAGGCGCCCATACCTTATGCGTGTATACAAAGCCAGCGTGTGGTATGGACAAAATTACCCCCCCCCCACCTCAAAGTTTTTCGAGCTACGACATGCAATAGCCGTCGCTTTCTGAGTACAACTAGAAACCACTTGAGGGCGTGATTCTGTCTGGCGTCGACGATCGCGATATTATTGACAGTAGGTGACACTCGGTGCTGAAAACCCATCCCATCGTGGTTTTATTTTTTCAGTGAATGGTTTTCTTAGTTGTTGCTTTGCTAGTGCTAGATTTCACCATTACCGCAATTAACACTGATCTTGAGTCCGTGGAGGGGCTTGTTTGTTTAATTCTGCACGAGAGCTATTTCGTTTCTTTTGAGTTTTGGGTGAGCAATTGTACTTGTCAATTACTAATACTAGTCATAATACCAGTTTACAAATTAGTAATACATATGCCAGGTTGTCATCCATGACCAACTAAGTTGGGTGGTGTACTTGTGTGCATTAATGTACATATATAATTTTTGTGTAGGACCATGGTTGGTAGGACCATGGTAGAATTCTACCTCCATGGTAGGACTAGAGCATATTTTTTTGCTCTATGATGGATTGGTAGGACTAGTAAAAACATACTCTACTAAATTGTTGGTCGTTGTTAGCTGTTTTGTGTGTGTGTGTGTGTGTGTGTGTTGTGTGTGTGTGATAAACTTATAAAAAGTTAATGGATGGATGATTTTATGACGAGTGAGTGGCCCCACCCTAGTGGTAGGAATGAATACTGCATGGTGGCCTTCGTAATTTGTGTCAGATCAACTTTTTGTTGTGGCCTACGGGCGTTGGACGCAAACAAATCCATCGGCGTTATTAATCAATCGTGGCCTCGGGAGTCAGGTTCTAGGCTGTGGAAGTACATGTAGTATACGTATACTCTATCTATTGACATTAGACTACGCGCTGGTACTGCACTGTTGTTCAATGAATTACACATACTATTTGTTTTGTTTGTTTGTTTGTTTGTTTGTTTGTTTGTTTGTAGTATTAGCCCAGGTCGGACATGTTGGACTCCTTAGTGCATGCTCAGTGGCAGTGCATGGAGACTGAGTCCGTACCACTACACCTGTACACCAGGGCTACAACAAGTCTAGGCCTACATGTTGATTGGTAATGTTATTAATTTCAAACTGTCTTATTTACTTTATACACAGCCAGGCCTTAATAGCGTTAACAGCATTCTTCAATCGTCAATCCCTTGTAAATAAACCACAAGTGCAGAGTTCATCAGAAATTATGCTATGAAAACAGTTTTAAGGGTTCATACTCAGACTCTAGAGAAGAAGCCATTGCGTTCAATCATGTGCTTCATTTGGCATCTGAAGTGTAAAATTGATCAGTTGTTTTCATGGTTGCATTTTTTCCCTCCCAGATAAATTTGGTGCAGTTTTGGAGATGTCAGAGAATTGATCAGATCATAATGAGTGGAAAACCTTCCCAGAAATATGATGGTCACTCACCCAACCCTGCAACTGGTGGCCCCTCACCACACCCCTCTGGCCCCATACCACACCCCTCTGGTCCCACACCACACCAAGTGGTACCTCACTCCACCCTGTACACCCTTCAAAAAACCCTGTCAACCCGTCAGTGAATCAGCAACAGCAGCAGCAAGTACAGCCCAAAAAGAAAGTGGTTGTGATCAAGCGCTATTTTGTCATTCTGGAATCGCTGTTCTTATTTGCGGGGATGGTTACCTACATGGCAGATCTGATCACAGATATAGTCGTTGGTAAGAAACAGATTCGGTTACGTACATGCTCGATGAAAAACAAGAGACCGTTTTCAGAAATGGTGGACACAACACTATGACACTGCTACATGTAGGTTGGGGTAAATTTGTCGGTGATACACCCAAACCAAACAGTGCACTCCTATAGTGTCCACCATATCTCAAAATGGCTAATGGAAGTGTGTACGCTCTACACGTACGCACGACCCTCAGCCAATGATATCTCTTCACGTGTGCTCATTCCATCAAAGATGGCGACCAATGCAAAGGGTCTATTCCCCTGTCGTCTAAAGAATTCATCTGTGGGGTCCAAGTTGAACAACGAAAGACTTTTTGGGGTCTATTGTTCCCAGTGTGTAGAAGACCCCACAAGGGCCCTTAAAGTAAGCCCACACACACACACACACACACACATTTGACATTAAAAAAGGCCTGAATAGTTGGGATTGGTAGGGGTAGGTCCATTCCTACCTTCTCCTCCCCTGAGTTATTTTCATCTTTAATATTTTTCTTCTTGTAGCCCCTTACCAAGCGTGGCTTTTAGCATTGTTTAGGGCAAACTTACAACAACAACAAAACATCTTTTTAAAGTGCGAATGCACCTTGGAATTTTTGTTTGGGAACAAATGTACAAATGACAAAACCGGCCTTAAGCATGTTAAGTCATGTAAGTTACAGGGTTAATGAATTTGTATCCTGCCCTTTATGATCCAGGCTTTCAGTACATCCTGCTTCATGACTACTTCTGGAGTGGCCTGACTTTCGCCTTTGTCATCATTCCTTCAATTACCATCCAGTACTTCAGCTTTAGATGGTTCGTCATCGACTCCCAACATAATCCCAAACCAAAGCATGTCCCATTCCTGAAGAGGATATGGGATTGGTTTGTGTGGTTGACTGTGCATATTCTGCAGCTTGGAGCATTGAAAAGGTACATGTGTACCATATGTGTAGACCTTTCTATTGTTGATAAACAAACCGCCCTGGTTGGCATGGACGGCCGAATGTCAGCAAAAAATTCTATCATTGTTAACAGATGTTGTGACCAAATTTAACATTTCTGCAAACTTTCAATTAAAAGACATGATTGGCTGTTTTGTTTCCAACAAATTTAACACTACTTTTGAATATTTGTGTAACATTGTTACAAACTGTGGCTGTCTGTTTTTGCTTTGCATTTATGGCTTTCCATAGTTTTCCAACCTTGGTTGGCCAAAAAATTGGGCTTTGATGTTGCAATAGAAAGGTCTGTAGAGGAGATGAGATCTCATAAAATGTATTATAGGTAGCTCCAGCCTGGCTACCGTGGGCAGCGCACCATATTGATACCTCTGGTCATTAACCCCTGGTAGGGATGTACTGAAAAACAACGCTGATTGGCTCCCAAAAATTACTACTTTGCGTGCACGCTTGCCTAAAAATTCTGAGCGCTTGTATGGCGCTTGTAGAACGGTTAGTTAGTACGCGCGTGTGGAAATGCAAGTACTTCAACGCGATTCCATTTCAAATGAATCATGTTTTTACACTGCACCCTAAACTGCATAGGGTTAGACTATCACAAGATCAAAGAAGAATGAGAGGGGGACCAGTTGCTCCTTGACTTCAGGCCTCTTTTGCGGGTTACCATACTTGAGCGGGCGAGTAGAGTGGATCGGCCACAGGCCTAATTAAATTGTGCTGGATTTGAGCACATTTTAATGAACCAGTTCCAGGGGTTATGAGCGAGCAAGGCATGCTGGACAAAATGGCGTGGCGAGATCGATCACCCCTGGGAACGAGGTTGAGATAGTTCTCACTTGACGTCACACAGTGTAAAGTCGGCCATCTACAGTATGTGGGCGATGGTACATCATTTTTGAATGCACGAGTGTGCTTTTTGCATAAATACCATGTACGACACGGCCTGGGTAGACACATGGTAGAATGTCGTGAAATATTTCAGAGGCAATCACCTGTGTGTCCCTGTTTCTGGTCTGGGGCCCAGTTGAAATCAGGGCTCCCCATGCACAAGCTAGCTTAAAGCGGGCCAATACACATGAATTGTGGCCGATCTGCACAAAAATAGATAAATCAATAAAATAATTTTTTGGGTTTTTTACTTTGGTTTTTTGATTAAATTAACCAAAAAATTCAAGATGAAAAACCATTCATAAAGCCACAGATTGCACAGTAGGGCTTTTAAAACAAGATAAACTAAGTCCAAACAATGGAAGAAGAAATGTATGGTATGTTTGTGTGTAATTTTACCCCCTAAAAATATATATATTTTTTTCAAAGGCATTATGACGGAAATACATAATTCTGAAATAGCCTTGAATCTTTACAAAAACATTAATGTCAAAGCCAAATCCAGAAGTAATTTCTATTCATCCGAGACAGTTTGTGCGAACTGGGCGTGGCTTACAGACGATTTACATAGTACATAGTGCATCACACTTACTCGCAGGTTACACAATTACACAGGAAAAGTGACGTTGTCCGGCTAGTGAAAGTGAAATTCCTGGTTAATGGTAGACAGGCATGCTCAAATTAACCCCGTTTTAAAAACTTTCTTTTCCACATGGAGAGCGCACAACCCAAGCTTATCGGTAGAGTCAAAGATTGTTTTTTTGTCAACGGGAGTAATGCTGTTTTATTGGCAACATTTTAAAAAGAAAGATACAATGAAAGTGTCTGTGAAAGTTTCAGCTGACAACGGTGTCTACTTGCTGAGAAAACAGCAAAAAAACCTCTCACGGTGTTTTACGTTTTATAATTTTAATTGAAACCCATCTAGATACTGGCGAACCATTAAGTACTGTTGGAAGAGTCACGAGCATCCAGATTACTATGATCTGAGTGTTTATGAGTATCGAGATATCACCATGCTCAGGCTATTAGAAGCCTTCATGGAGGCTGCTCCCCAGCTCGTTCTTCAGGTGTACATTATGACCCAGCAATCTGACATCTACTGGCTGACAGGTAAAGTTGATAAGTTAGGGCTACATGTATTCTCTGAACATTGAAGTCTAAGAAAGGGGAAACCACTTTTCTTAATTTTTTTTTTTTTTTTATAGTTTTTTGTAACAAGTTTTTCGACAGTTGATAGTTTCAAGACCAGCTCTTGTCACTTTTTGTTATTATTTAAAAATTTACCTGTACAGACAGTTTCCCTTGTGGTTTATTACTTGATACTTGAAACAAAAAGTCACATCCCCTTAAGGTGATCCCTCTGCTGCCGCTTCCCAGGTTGCATCGTAACCTTGAGGTGTGATCCCTGACTATATGGCAGTTACAGGTTGAATGGCTTCTGACTGGCACCCCCCAAACAAAGATATCGGCAAAATAGGGAGACCGCCAACAATAGGGCTAGGTAAATATAGTTCGATTGGTAGAGCGCCGGCACGTTAATCCGGAGGTCGCATGTTCAAATTTCCTCTAGTCAATTTTTCTTTGTTCAACCCCAAATCCGGACCTACGACAAAATCTTCCGCTAGCGGAAGTTTTGACCGAGGACTTGCATGCAATCATGGGGTAAAAGGAACCAAAGTGTGCTTTTTACCATGCATGATCAGCGAAGCGTGGAAACGGTGTAGGACAGTGAAACAGTGGGCTCCACTACCTACAGATAGTAGTTGGAGGGTTCAAGTAAGAGCAAGCAAACTATGCACAATGCAAATCGGACATGAACGGTTTTAATTTGTGTACTGATTTGTTTCTTTTGACGACAGTTTCCTCTGCGATTGTCTCTTTGGCCTCCCTCTCCTGGGGTCTGGAGGCTTACCACAAAGCCCTCCGAGAATCCTGCAGCAATAAGAACAATCTCGGCTATGTGGGTCTCTCGTTCCGAATCATCTGGCGTACTTTTACTATAACGGCACGGGTTATCTCGCTGGCCTTGTTTGCATCGTACTACAAGTGGCTGATCTTCCCATTGATAGGCATCCACTGGGTTGGGATGACACTGTGGCTGGTCTATCAAGACACGGACTTCTGCACGACGAGACTCGAGGAGGTGCTCTTCGACGCCGTCATCGGCATCATCCACATCTTCTGTTTCTTCAACATGAAGGAGGGACACACTCGGTACAGAGCCCTCTTCTTCTACATTATCACGTTTGTAGAGAACACAATCATGTTTGCATTGTGGTATCACCACGATGGACAAAAAAAGGGTTATGGTCTTCCCGCGCTAGTCTTCGTCTGGGGTGGCTTCTTTTTGGGATTATCGTTATGCTGTTTTATTACCGCTGCCTCCATCCCAATGGCAACGTCCGTCTATGGGGCGGGGGACCCCCCATAAAACCAAACTGGAAACCTGTAATTCAACCGGAGGCTTCTAATGCACATGCCTATGATAATACCGGGCGGGACGAAATCGATGGACCGATCCCATGGTCGGATATCGTCATTCCAGACGCCAATAGGGGTTGTCATGGCAATCTGTTCACAAGAAGGGGGCGACAGTATTGCTACTGGAGAACGGAGGATAAGTTGTGTCCGTGCGAGACGGCATTGCCGAACGGCGATCTCAGGACGACAACTGTGCAGCCGGGTGTGAAGCGTGGGGATCCTACTATGGTCGGAGTCACCGATGACGACAACGGGAGATGTGATTGCACCGGAGACACCAAGAACTGCTGCGACGAGAACGAGAAAGAGCGGAGAGAAACTGTTGTGTAAATACGTATGGTTTTAAGACAAGATTGGGATTAAATTTTAAATGGTGTGGGTTGAAAAAACAACCAAGAAATCCACATATTAACCCCATGTAAAACAAGAGTTTCAAGTTTACTCTGGTTAAAGGTGTTATACAGGATTGGAAAGGATAAAACACAGATCATCGTTTAATCTTAGTCTGAAAGATTACTGATTATGAAGTTCATACTGGAATCATTTATTCCTTGTGAAATATTTACCTGTGAAATAAAGTCATATTCGAGAAAAACTGTATCTGAAAACCCCCCAAAACGCAACGGCTGATTTTGGTCGTTACAATCAAAGTTAAGGACAATGTGTTTTCAAAATGTAAATGCTGAACATTTTACATGGTTTTTTACTATTTTCGCCCGACTCGCACAACAGATTAAGCCCAAATTTTCACAGCTTTGTTATTTCATGTGTATGGTTGATCACACAAAACATGAACACTGTCTGCAACTATTTTGTCAGCTCAACCAATCCTGTATATTATCCTTTAGAAAAGTCATCCTGTGGTGTAATACAGTTACATCTGCAATTTGTTAAGATGTTTGTTCTCAGAGAAAAATTAATGTGCAAATGTAGATTTGATTATTTTTATCAGCGAGGCCAGTTTTCAGGGAGTGACGAGATTACATAAGTAGTAATTTGACTGTATTATAAGTATGCATGGAATAGTAGTTTTGCGTGTAGTTTTTGATGTGAGGTCTGCCAAATTGTTAGTCAGGGTACTGGAAAATTTGAAAACAGAGTAACTGTGTTGGTAAAGGGGCTGTCGTCATGATCAAAGCAGGCCTGAGCGAGCTACTGCACGCGTGTGTGCTCTCTCCATAGATTTGATACGGAGGGAGGGCGCACGCGTGCAGTCAGTGTGTGAGAGTTCATAGTTCCGCGAACAGCCGCAGGCCTGTTGATTTGATCATGACGACATAGCCCCTATGACAGCTGAAGCCTGGGCCCAATTTCATAGAGCTGCTTCGAAGCAGAAAATATTTTCCTGCTTGAAGCAGAAATCAGCAGGATACCAAATTGTACATGTGACATGGTAGTTTGGCCAGTAACCTTATTCTGGTAAGCACAGTTTTGTTGTGCTTTGCTACTTTTTGTGCATAAGCAGCTCTAGAGGGCGTGCACAGCAGACACAGACAACAATCGAGCTCAGCATTCTCTGTGTTCTATTTCTGTGGGAACACCAGAGTTTGAGCCCCGTGCTTGGCAAAAAACTGTATTACGTGACACGTGGCATGTGTGGCACAATTTGCCGAGTGTTGGCGCTGTACATCAACTAAATTTGCCAATCAAAAGTGTAGAAATGCTCAGTGCCATACACACATCATGTGGTATTGATACAGGGCGCCCACAGTAGGACACAGACATGTAGTGTGGTTGAACTCAAGTGTTCTTCAGGCTCATGATACTTATTAGCATAACCATAATAATACATAATACTCAAATGAGGCTCAGATGTAAATATGATACACTTAAAGGTAAATGATTTTTGGTTTCTTGATTACGTGTTGTACTCCTGTATTTAACATTCCTAATTCTACACTCATTCACTCTTACCTCAACTAACACCGGTATCTATTATTCCAATATTTAAACATGAAATTATTTTTGGATGAGAAAAATAAGTATATTATGTACAAACATACAAATATATGTAAATGTATGAGAAATTGTTGATTTAGAAAAGAAAGCACACATGTACAGCTTGCATATAACTCCTGAGCAAAATATTCAAAAAAATGTTATCAATGTGTGTTCTTTTCATTCATGTCAGTGCAGTTTTTTCTAGTTTGTGTTTCTTCTGTTTCCTTGTGGTTTGAGTACATGAACCCTTAATTCTTATGCCTGAAAATGTTCATGAAAGTTGATGATCAAAGGGCAACACCAAAGGCAAGTGCTTAACAAGGAAGAGAAATAAGGGTGCCAAGAAAAAAAGAAGAAAAACAATTCACAAAGTAGAAGGGAAACTTTGATTTTCATTTCTCAATTTTATTTCCTTTTACTTTAACATGTTTAATGATAAAAGGTTATTTCATGGGCGGTCATTTACCTTTTTTGGCTGTAAGGTTTGCCTGAAAAAAACACACCAAAATGTTGACATTTTTAATACAATTCTATCAAACTACTCATATCAAATCAAATAAATTAGTATTACTACAAACAAAAAAAGTACATGTATTCTTCATAGAAAGTGTTTAAATTAAATGTTTTATTAAATAGAGCAGTTATTGTGCCAATAATCAGTGAATTAATTTGTGTTACTCAAGGCCACCTATACGAAATTGTAGTCGGTGTTTGTAAAAACAAAAGAATGGCATACAGCCATAAGAATAGGTAGTGCACTTAAGACATTTTTTTTGTCTGATTCCCCTGTTTACGCAACCAAAACGATAAACATATCAAACCAAACCATTTTTCCTTCAAGCCCCTCCCCAAATTTGATGTGCTGCATGGTAAAGCTATCAATGGTAAATGGTAAATGGTAAATTGGCTTGTTGCCAATATTTGTTTATCTGTTAAAAATAATATAACAATTTTTATATTTTTTTTTTACTTAATTGGTTTTTAGAGAAATTTGTTTTGTTTTTGCTAGTATGTACAGGTATTTGGTGCTGAGTGTATTTTTATAAGTGGGGGATATCGAGGACGTAATTATGATATTAGGCTTTAATTTTAAATGAGCTGACCTTTCACTACAAACTAATCATGCTAATCTGCTATCTATACAAACATGCATATGTATATTTTTTACTTTTTATGTTATCCATTTAAAGGGATACTGTCGTTAGTTTGACAAAAAAAAGTTGTTGTATATTGGATTTTTTGTCCAAAAAGGGAATGAAGGAAAGTGAGCAAACCAAACTCGCCAAGATGTTTTCTTCTACATAATGGTAATTGATTGTATTTTATTTATTTATTTGAGGGGAAATGATGTTGTTAAAGTTTGAATAAACTAACTTGAGCACTCAACATTCACGCTCTTAACACCCCACATCACATGGTCAACCTATTGTTTGCCAGTGCCTACTATACCTAGTCTTGAATGGCGACGTTCATTTTGTTTAACGTAGTGCGATATCGCAACACGAATTACTGTCCGCAACACGAATTACTGGAGAAGAGATATCTGTATCACACGAACATCTGGATCAAAACGATCCAGATTTATAGGCCCTTTTCGAATTCACGGCTTCGGCTCCAAAATCGGCTCAGGCTAGCTTGGCTCCCTCAAATATTTTAACTTACGCATGCTTTGTGGTCAGGGTTTCAGACAAGAAAACTGGGCCTGAAGCCGAATCCGGAGCCGAAGCCGTGGATTCGAAAAGGGCCATAGTCGAAAAGGCCCAGTCCTTCTGAGTCGGACTCCCAAACAGTCAATGTAGCGCCCTCTACCGGTGGCTAATACAAAAACAGCGTCGCCAATCAAGACTATACTATACCCAGAGTACATCAAAAGTGTCACATGGTGTTCTGCTTTCTCCGTTGGAGATCTGGATACTTGCACTCAACAGCATAGAATGGGGAGATCAATCTCGGGTCCGGATGCTGTGCAGCCAATAGTCTTGATTGGCGAAGTTCATTTTGTTTAATTAAAACGTAGTGCGCGTTAGCTCAACACGAATTACTGGAGAAGAGATATCTGTATCCGATTTATAGACTTGCCTAGTCCTCCTGACTGAATTAGCCTCCCATACAGTCAATTTAGCGCCCTCTACCGTTGTCTAATACAAAAAACAGCGTCGCCAATCAAGACTATGCAGCCAACTGATGACATGAACCTGAGCACGCATCTGGCAGGCATGATATTCTACTTTATAGTCTGGTTTCTGATTTTGTTTTGCCCTTGCAAAAAGTCAGAAATAAAATGTGATTACAAAGTCTGTAAAGCCAATGAAAACCCTACACCATGAACAAGTAGGCAAGCCCTTGTACTCAAAAGAATGTTCCTACTGTTTTCCCAAGGACCAAACATCATGCCTGATCTGGAGGAGCAGAGGGTTTCAACGAATACGCCTAGTGTACAATCCCTTTAAAGAGTTAGGTCATTTTCGTACTATAAAGAATTTTGTTTTGATTAAAGCGCTAATTCTAACTTGAAAATTTCCTTACTATTCTATAGTCGTTAATTATATAAAGTTTTAAAATAAGTCGGCTACTATATACGGTTTAAACCAAAACAGTTTAAGTAAAACTAAATCATAAAAAAAATTAAAAGACAATTAGTAGTTATAAAGCTTCGATCTAGTATTGAGACGTGAACTATAAAGCGTTGTTTTCATAGCTGAATAGCAAGTTCTAATTTTGAAGATATTCCATACTATTACATGCTAAAAATAGAAACTATGTCAACTACTCCGTGGCTTTTACCAAGCAATTTAAGAATGAAAAAAAAAAGTCAACCATTTTTTGCAAATTAAAATGACAATTAGTAGTTAAAAAACTTCGATTTAGTATATCGAACCATGAAACGTAAAGAGTTTTTTCGTATAACTAATTCGACTTGAACAATTCCATTGCTATTATATCATTAGTAATAATTATTAAGTTAAACCGGATGTTTCATTACAAATTGTACCCGATTCGGCGAGCCACCGTTACTAGCAAAGCTGTCAAGCATTACCGCATTGCTTATAAAACGCTCATGATACTATCATGCCATCATGATGGAGCATCCACTCTTATAAGCGAGTCGGATTTAGAACGGGTTATTTAGAACGGTATCTTGAGCGTTATAAGCGATACGTTTTTACTTCTTTATAAGTTATGGTACCTGGTCGAATCGGGTGTAAACTGACATTCACTGTTGGTTATTTTCTTTTACTCTATTTTTGTTAAACGATCTCATGAACTATGTACATGTATGTATTTGTTTATTCGTTTCCCTTTTCCCAAAGCGCCGCGAGCGTCGAAAGACGGAACTGCGCTATATAAGTATCCACTATTATTATTATTATTATTATGTCTAGTTGTTCCATCGCGTTACAAAGTTAAATCTCATTTAGTGTGTCTTGAAAAAAAGGCAACTGTTACTTTTAGGCTGCTGTTTATTACTGTAAAATTACCGTAAACTAAATAGGATCAATTGATCAGGTAATTATTAGGGAGATGTGCGTGCCTTATTACATGGGTTTGTTATCCATCTGAGTGAGAACTAAACTTTACTTCTAATTTTCATCTCAGTCGTTTTGAGTGAGCGGGGATCCGAATAGCCACTCCACCTAATTCCTTCGTTATCGTCAGCGGCCTCATTGAAGTATCTCCCGTTCAAATTGGACACGTAGCAATTTCCATACCACCAGGCTCCGTGGCTAAACTCGGCACAGTTATCGCCATTGTCTCGGTCCTTGGTCGTAAACGCCTGGTTATTGTGAAATGTTAACGAATCTGGGGCAGAAAATTATAACACATGTGGTCGTAGTTACAAAGTGTTTGCTTGCATCACGTGTCAGCAAAACCACTAATCAGCGCACAACTCTCTGAACAAAACATGAAATTCCCCCCATCCTTCTAGATAGGCCCATTCCATTGCATTTCACATCAGTTTAACCAACTCCCAATTTGTTTTATCCAATATACTACATGGTTTTCCTTATGTAATCTATTGACATGGGTGTAATAGCCAAACGCAAACAATTATAGCAATTAATCTATTTACTTGATTATATTAAAGATATTTATTTACAT
Source organism: Pycnopodia helianthoides (assembly GCA_032158295.1). Classification (NCBI taxonomy): domain Eukaryota; kingdom Metazoa; phylum Echinodermata; class Asteroidea; order Forcipulatida; family Asteriidae; genus Pycnopodia; species Pycnopodia helianthoides. The sequence continues at coordinate 11,655,017 of CM063256.1, read as the reverse complement.
TGGAATACTCCCTAATGATGAACGTTATCAAACAGTTAGAAGCCTAATAATAGTCAACTTCACTCATGTTTGTGTTAATTAAGAAAGTACATGTCACTTTTACTGCAGCTGAAGTACACATGCTTCCTCTGTAGGATACTGTAAACATTTTACCGAAGGTTAAGATCAAAGTGATCCAATGGAGCTGGGGATATTGGGAGGAGTGGGGTAAAGTGTTCAAAATGTATACAGTATTATAATTTCACTCCATTAAACCGTTTGGGCTAAATGGTTGTTAAAATAACTATATAGCCCATATGGTTTATAAAGTATTGTTTCTTCCTTGGGTTGGCATTACATCGATATTTGTATTAACTGCTGTCTAAATGAAATGACTGTTGCCATAATTCTATTTAAATTATGAACGAATCTGGGGCAGAAAATCCTGCAACCATGGCACCGAAAATGCATAATGTTTTATTTATGCTTTGTTGGGTTTCGTGGCCACTTACCACTAATAGAAAGCATTCTAAACTGGTCGGTCACATTGATTGGCACAGTTTCCAGTGGATTCTCCACCTATAACTTTTAACCTGCGGTTCCTGAGTAACTTCTCACAGTCAGCCTGTAGTTGTCACTCACATCGGCGATGCTGAACGAGTCATACCTGGCATAGGCGGTACCGTCTCCCCAATTTGCGAGATTTACTCGGAGTTCGTAATTTCCCTGAGCGGTTAGACGGTGCAACTTGTCGTTACCGAGCCAAAACTCTCCCCCTGGAATCCCAAAGCCCCGGCTGTAGCTGGCAAAGTCCAAGTAGAAATCAACACTACCGTCCCTGCGTCGCTGGAAAAAAAACGCCCGAATTATGAGATTCCTCCCATACTGCTTTTTTAAATGTTTTTTATTTATATTGTTTTTTATTTATAGGTTTTACCTATACGCAGAACTTACCGTCCAGCCTCCGCCGTCTGTCTCCATATCACAGTACACCAGGAAGGACTCACCGAAGTCAGGTGGTTTGACCGTGTACACGCCACTCTTTGTCACACCCCTTGTTTGAGCCTTTGAACAATCCTTGAAGATTAAGGCTGAACTAACTTTATTAAAAAAAACACATAGGGGGATATTTTCATGTTAACACATTAAGTTTAAACGAAATACATTTAGCATCCAAAGACTCAAAGCAAAAAGGCGGATAACCTTTTCAGAAATATCAAGTAATTCAGACGAAACCAGGGTTTTTCATTTTGACTTACCTAAAAATAATACTTTTAATGGGTTCTTATTAATTAATCGGCCCTCCGTATTGTTTGTAACGGTTTGTTTGTATACAAATTGTGTTTACGGTACCTCTGCACAATCCTTGAAGAATAAGGCTGAACTAACTTTATTTTTAAAAAACATAAAGGGGGAATGTTTCATGATAACATAACCATTTACAATGAAATATACATGTATTTAGCATCCAAACATTCTAAGCAATAAAGGCGGATATCTTTTCAGAATTGTAAAGTAAATCAAACGAAATCAAGGTCTTTCAATTTGACTACCAGAAATCAATACTCATAATAGGTACTTATCATTTAATCATACAGCCTTCCGTGAAGCCATGGTACTGTTTTTAACAGGTTGTTTGTATACAAATTGTGTTTACTCAGCCAAACATTTTTTGCTTAGAATTGTCAAAATTTCCAAGTTCCTTCTAGAGACCTCGCCAAATGGCATATAAAAAGGAAATTCCTTTGACTAAAACTAATTTCCTCAATGACCCCCCCCCCCTTTAAGAATTCCCACAGGGGTCGTAAACAAATCTTAAAGGAACACGTTGCCTTCGGGTTGGGCGCTTTGGGGCTATAACAAGCGTTTGATGTGTAATGAGCACGGTCGGAAAGATGTTTAAAAAGTAGAATATAATGAACCACACAAACGTGCCTTAGAAATGCTTCGCTTTTGATAACTTTCGCGAAACAAAACGCTCCGCCATTTATGAGAGTCAATATTTTAACTCCCATAAATGGCGGACAAATTCTATTAGTTTTATTTCCAGTCGCAGCTGTTGAACTACGACTGAGCAATTATTTTATAAAAAATGTTACGATTACCATATGTTTATTGTATTCCAATAAATATCCAGTTAACAAATGAATAAAAAAAAAGAAAGACAAAACATACGTCAAATAATTAAGTAGCAAGTCCCCACGTCTCGGTCCGTCCGGGCGTCCAGGGACGTACCAGCAGCAAAGCCCCACGGTCATACCACCCATATAGTTCTCCCCCTGCATGCTGCAGCTAGTAGACGACGTGTTTACTATAGACCTTTCCATTGTTGATAAATAAACCGTGCTGGTTGGCATGGAAGGCCGAATGTTAGCAAAACACTCATTCGTGTTAACAGATGTTTCAACAAAAGTCAACATTTTCTGCAAACTTTCAATCAAGTAATGTACCTCTCATGATTGGTTGCTTTGTTTCCAGCAAATTCAAAACAATTTTTGAATATTTGTGTTACATTGTTAAAAACTGTGGCTAGCTGTTTTTGCATTATGGCTTTCCATAGTTTTCCGACCTCGGTTGGCAAAAACTCGGGCTGTGACGTAGACTTGGTTCCAAGTCTGCGATCGTGGCTTTTAGTCTACCCGATAGCCAATACATTATTGCCTGAAATAGCGCCCTCTTGTGGATTAACCTCCGTCATTAGCCTACGATCACAGACTTGGGAATCTTGTTCATCGGTTTGTACACACCCTATGGCGAATTAGTCCAAAAGTGGACGGAACGCTCTGATTGGTCAGAATCGCAGAAGGCTGCAATAAAATGCATATTCAAATTCAACCGTTTATATCACGGGAGTACAGAAATACAACATTGATGCACATTGTAACTGAACTGCCTCTGCTCAGTGATTCAAACTGAGTTCAGAATAAAAATTTAATATGGGGTTGAACAAAGAAAAATTGACTAGAGCGGGATTTGAACCAACGACCTCCGGATTAACGTACCGGCGCTCTACCAACTGAGCTATCTAGCCCTATATTGGCGGTCTCCCTATTTTGTCAATATCTTTGTTCGGGGGTGCCAGTCAGAAGCCATACAACCGTTGACTGCCGTGTAGCCAGGGATCACACCCAAGTTTACGATACAACCTGGGAAGCAGCAGCCACGGGATCACCTTGAGGGGATGCGACTTTTTTAAATTTAAATGTCAAGTAATAAACCACAAGGGAAACTGACTGGGTAAATTTCAAATAGTATGGGGTTGAACAAAGAAAAATTGACTAGAGCGGGATTCGAACCAACGATCTCCGGATTAACGTACCGGCGCTCTACCAACTGAGCTATCTAGCCCTATATTGGCGGTCTCCCTATTTTGTCAATATCTTTGTTCGGACTGGCACCCCCGAACCCCCGAACCCCCGTGCCAGTCCGAACAAAGATATTGACAAAATAGGGAGACCGCCAATATAGGGCTAGATAGCTCAGTTGGTAGAGCGCCGGTACGTTAATCCGGAGGTCGTTGGTTCAAATCCCGCTCTAGTCAATTTTTCTTTGTTCAACCCCATACTATTTGAAATTTACCCAGTCAGTTTCCCTTGTGGTTTATTACTTGACAATAAAAAATTAAAAAACACAAATCGTTTATTTTTTTCTAAATTCAAAATAAATAAAAACGTTAGATAAAAATTACTGGACGATTTCATTCAAACCATAGGTTAACAGTTTTTCGTCTAGTAGGAATCAGGTATTATATTATGTTTATTTTTTCAACAGTTTAAGACTCGTACTAGTTTAGCTATAAATTATTAATATCATACGTACCAAGCACTATACAAAATTAAAACCAAGTTGAGGCCAATGAGATTTTGTAGAGAATGCTGATGTGATTGTAACCTACTTGCAATAGACGCGGCCAACATTGGTTTTGTGGCCTCCTGATTGGTCATCTCTCTGGTATCAGTGTTGTTATGTAAATTTAAGTTGTGAATAAATGAATATCCCGTAACACACAAGAGGGTCAAGTCTGAGATTGCGAGTTAGGGCGTTTGATAGCTAATCTGTGGTGGCGTTTTGCGTGGCTGATTCATCAGAGAAATAACCGTGATCTCAGACTTGAAATCAAGTCTAGCTGTGACGTTGCAATAGAAAGGTCTATACCCGAATGTCGTCGAGTAGAGAATGGTATATTACCTGGTGTTCATGTGATAGGTTTACCAGGCCACAGGCTACGGCGCCAGCCTACTACTCTTCATCGCGCATTATTGCCCATTACACCGACGATCGTATTGACGGCTTGAAATACGTATACATTTCGCAGGACATGTCCGGGGGTCAGAGGTCAATATTTTTTTTTTTTAATTACCATTTACTAATTATAACACATTAAAGGTGTTTTATTGCAAGAACAACTCTTAATAAGTATAAGGAACACCTCCAAACAGTAAAATTTCATGAGATTTGAAGGCAATGTGTTCCTTTAAGACTTTGTCCCATAGTCACTCCTGTCTGTAATCCATAATACCTTTGCCAGATTGCTTCTAGATGGCTTGACGAGTCTAAAGGCTATTATCTGATGTTTCAAGAAGCCCCCCTGCGGCACCCCCCTTCTTTTTGGACAAAATTTACTTACACCATGAGGTGTAGCAAAAGTCAATTTCAAGCGCATTACCTCTACCCAATACCATACATAACATCGCAGTTCAAATATAAAGGAACATTACAGAATTGGTCAGGAAAAAACTTCTTGTAAAATATATACTTTTTGATCACACACGGTCTAATGATGGTGATAGTAGAAAACATCCCTTGAAATATTTCTGTCTGAAATGTCATATTTGATGAGAAATGAATAAACTAATTTTCCGATTGGAGTTTATCGCTCAGTGAGCGTTTTATTCATTTTTTTAATCTATATGATTTCATGCAAATGAGTAATCGGTTTTTCACCATTTTCTCGTGACCCAGATGGCCGATCTATCTCAAACTTCTACAGGTTTGTCAGTTTATGTATATGGTGGATTACATAAAGTGCTTACACTGCCAGTAACTGTTTTGTTAGCAACAACCAATTCTGTTATGTTCCTTTAATCCTAAGAACATTTGATTGAAGGTGTTATTTTGTTTAGATATTTTAGTTAAACATATTTTTTTTTACATTTACCTTATGAAGTTTTCTAGATGACCGAGACAATGGTTTGGCAGATGGCGGGGGGGGGGGGGGGGGCTCAGGATTTTAGAGTGTCATCCAATAGGGTATGTATAGTTTAGCCATCCACCCCTTAGTGTGTGTTAAAGCAATGCCTGTTCGTGCACTTCCTTGTTGTTTGTTATTCTGTCAGTGTGTTTGTATAAGAACTTGCTCTTCCGGATCTGGCCCGAGTCCCGAACCAATCCTCGTTAGACAGTACCAAAGTCTGGTTGAAGGTCGTTCAAACGGCAGCCCTTACACAACTTAGATCCACTTCAATAAATGTCTTACATTACTTGTTTTTCTAGTCTGCTTCATTTTTCCCTTTGTCCATGTTACGGTACCTGGTTGTATGTTTGTCTGTCCATAGGTAAGGGAACAAAAGCGTCTCGCTTATTAACATTATACCTTAATGTTGTCATTAATTTGCTGCTTCTTACTGAACCACTGTGTACTTATTATATATCAAATCTCATTCTAATGTATTACTTGTGTGATTTCTACATTATTTAGTGTAAAAAAAAAAAAAAAAAAAAAAAAAAAAGAGCATTGAAATAAATGTTACTGAATGAAATAGGGAGAAAACAATCGTGTGCCATGCCTAATTAATAGTGTAAACAAACAACTTTTTCTGTAAATCAAAGATTTGAAGGTCACGGCATTTACGGAATGTTGAAAATGTTTCAAAATTGTACCCAAAGGGTTGTTGACTTTCAACCTGGAGCATTTTGGATACACTAGCTCTCTCAAAATGCCACTATGTTGCTGAAAAGTGTGAGGTCAGATGAAGTATGGTCAGTCCACTCGTTCATGTGCGTTTTGATTTTGGATAGGCACAGTTCCAAAATTTAACGGCAAACGTACTTAAAATTGAAAGAAAACATAAAGTTGAGTTGTCATCAAATATGCTTGATTGGAATTCAAGGGACTGAGCGCCCTTTAAATATTGTTTAATAACTAGCACTTAGTAGCATTAGTAGCCATTGGGAGCTTATTTAGTGTGGTGAAACCATTTGCGATTACAAGCCACTTCAGCCCAAGTGACTATCATGTCTTGTTGACAAGACGTGTGTGTTTGGGGCTACATTTAGGTCATGTTGCATTTAAGGCTCGGGCTATAATGTTTGGGGCCGCACAGACGTGGTCCCACGGAGATAGATTAGAGTTGTGGCAGTCACTGTACCACCAGGTGCCGTGGTACGTCGTCTGGGCAAATATACTAATCCACGCATCGTTGTATCGGTCTTTAGTAGAGAGTTGGCGGTTTATATATGTCTGCTCAACGAGTGGCCTGAAACAAAAAAAGTCTGCTTTTGTTTCCAAGGACGTGCAAGTAAAACAAATATTTTAACGTTTGATTTTTATTCAAGATTCAAGATACTTCATCACACGGTAATAGTAGAGTATCTGTTTTTACCTCGCTGTTTGTGTGAATGGAACAGTCGTTTAGTTGTCCCTAAAATACTCCATGATGAACCGTTTTACGCGTTACCTATGCCGGTAAAATTACCGTGACCATTTATATTAGTGGATGGTGAGACACAACAAAAAGTTCATAATCTAATATTATCAATTGAAAAAACAAAACACAAAAAAACGTTGTTTCAAAGCGTTCATATTTTTTTTATTTGACTCTACCTTGTTGGTGTCATACGTATTTCAAGCCAAACTTATGATATTACTGCACACAGGCCGATGAAGTTTTAATGAATAACTAAACATATTAAAGAGAATGTGTTTTTCGATGCTCTCACATGGCCAACTTATTTGCTTTAATACAATAAGGTCTCGAAAAGGATCCAAAGAATGTTAACTATCGGTATATAAGGAGCAGTGCACACGATAGATTGCAGAAAAATGCCTGTTAGTAAATTTGTTCTCACCCAGACTCTTATTGATCATGCTTGCTGAAGACAATCTGAGTATACTGATCGAAACGTCGATATGCGTTATTTTATTTCAATTAGAATTAAACAAAACTCTTTGTAAAACCTATTACTTTCATAATCTTAAGAGCTGTCACGTTTTACTTATGAGCTTACCACTATTGAGATAATATGAGGCGGTCTTTCGAGAAGACGTAACAAGGAAGACAAGTAACTTACATGTCGTGAGACTAGATGACTAATCTAAATACTAATCTCGTTATCACGGTGCCTGGTATCTAGTTTACCGAGTAAGTTAACACAAACCCTTATTGACCTTTAAATGAAACTCGATCGAGACGTAGGTTTTCTTAAAAACAAACAAAACTAACTTACATACAATATACAGTAGAGTATACGCTGTTCTATTTTTCAACGTTAATTACTTAAAATCTGAAATTGGTGTTAACAAAAAAAAACGATAATTTTTGTATCACTCTTTTAAAATGGAGGGTTAAAGATGATATGGTCTTTTTAAAGAGTTATGTCATTTTCGTACTATAAAGAATTTTGTTTTCATTAAAGCGCTAATTCTAACTTGAAAATGTCCTTACTATTCTATAGTCGTTAATTATATAAAGTTTTGAAATATGTCGGCTACTATACGGTTTAAACCAAACACAGTGTAAGTAAAACTAAATCATAAAAAAATTAAAAAGACAATTAGTAGTTATAAAGTTTCGATCTAGTATTGGAACGTGAACTATAAAGCGTTGTTTTCATAGCTGAATAGCAAGTTACAACTTTGAAGATATTCCATACTATTAAATGTTAAAAATAGAAACTATGTCAACTACTCCATGGTTTTTACTAAGCAATTTAAGAATGAAAAAACAAGTCAATCATTTTTTGCAAATTAAAATGACAATTAGTAGTTAAAAAAACTTCGATTTAGTGTATCGAATTATGAAACGTAAAGAGTTTTTTCGTATAACTATTTCGACTTGAAAAATTCCATTGCTTTATTATATCATTAGTAATAATTGTTAAGTTAAACCGGATGTTTCATTACAAACTGTACCCGATTCGACGAGCCACCGTCACTAAAGCAAAGCTGTCAATCATTACCACATTGCTTATAAAACGCTCATGGTACTATCATGCCATCATGATAGAGCATCAACTCTTATAAGCGAGTCGGATTTAGAACGGATTATTTGGAACAGTTTCTTGAGTTTCTTAAGGACTAATCTTTACTTCTAATTTTCATCTCAGTCGTTTTAAGTGAGCGGTAACCCGAAAAGTCATGCCATTTAATTCCTTCCTGATCGATAGTGGCCTCATTGAAGTATCTCCCGTTCAAATTGGAGCGGTAGCAGCTTCCGTACCACCAGGCTCCGTGGTGTCGTTCGGCACAGTTAACGCCGTAGTCATCGTTGTCTCGGTCTCTGGTCGTAAAGGCCCGGTTATTGTGGTATGCTAATTTGTCTCCTGAAATAATATAACACATGTGGTCGTAGTTACAAAAGGGTTTGCTTGCATCACGTGTGAGCAAAACCACTAATCAGTGCACAACTCTCTGAACAAAACATGAAATTCCCCCATCCTTCTAGACAGGCCCATTCCATTGCATTTCACATCAGTTTAAGGGTCCAACTTAGAAAATACTGCTCCACATTTGTTTTATCCAATATACTACATGGTTTTCCTTATATAATATATTGAAATGGGTGTAATTAATCTATTTACTTAAATATATTAAAGAAATTTATTTACATTGGAATACTCCATTAGGATAATTTCGAACGTTATCAAACAGTTCAAAGCCTAATAATAGTCAACTTCACTCATGTTTGTGTTAATTTAAAAAAATACATGTCACTTTTACTGCAGCTGAAGTACACGTGCTTCCTTTGTAGGATACCAGTGTTGTCGTCGAGACCTGGGAGTCCGAGACCGAGACCGAGAGAGAGACCGAGACCGAGACCGAGGGGGAGACCTGGAGGTCCGAGACCGAGGGGGGGGGGGGGAGACCGGTCTCGAGACCTACAACACTGTAGGATACTGTAAACATTTTGCCGAAGGGTTAATATCAAATTGATACAATGGAGTGGGGGATATTGGGAGGAGTGAGGTAATGTGTTCAAAATTTATAAAGTATTATAATTTCACTCCATTAAACCGTTTGGGCTATAGTTGTTAAAATAACTATATAGCCCATACGGTTTATAAAGTATTGGTTCTTCCTTGGGTTGGCATTACATCGATATTTGTATTAACTGCTGTCTACATGAAATGACTGTTGCCATAATTCTATTTAAATTATGAACGAATCTGGGGCAGAAAATCATGCAACCAGAAAGCACCGAAAATGCATGATGTTTTATTTATGCTTTGTTGGGTTTTGTGGCCATTTACCACTAACAGAAAGCAATGTAAACTGGTCGGTCACATTGATTGGCACAGTTTCCAGTGGATTCTCCACCTATAACTTCTTACCTGCGGTTCCTGAGTAATTTCCCACAGTCAGCCTGTAGTTGTCACTCAAATCAGCGATGCTGAATGAGTCATAGACGGCATACCCAGTACTGTTTTCGAAGTCCATGAGTTGAACGCGGAGTTCGTAATTTCCCTGAGCGGTCAGACGGTGCAACTTGTCGTTACCGAGCCAAAACTCTCCATTTAGATTCCCAAAGCCCCGGCTGTAGTCGGCAAAGTCCAAGTAGAAATCAACACTACCGTCCCTGCGTCGCTGGAATACCTTTTCAATAAAGAACGCCCGCATTATGAATATTTCCCCATACTGCTTTAAATCTTTTTAAATGTTTTGTATTTATATTGTTTTGTATATTATTTTAAAGTTTTACCTACGATGAACTTACCGTCCAGCCTCCACCGTCTGTATCCATATCACAGTACACATGGAAGGGCTCACCGGAGACAAGTGGTTTGACCGTGTACACGCCACTCTCTGTCACACCCCTAGTTCGAGCGTCTGAACAATCCTTGAAGAATAAGGCTGAACTAGCTTTATTAAAAAAAAACACACATAGGGGGATACTTTCATGATTACACAATAATTTTGAATGAAATATTATATTTAGTATCCAAACACTCTTAGCAAAAATGGCAGATTTTTTTTCTCAGAATTATCAAGTATATCAAATGAAATCAGGGTCTTTAAATTTGACTTACCTAAAAATCAATACTCATAATAGGTACTTGTTGTTCAATCATACAACCCTCCGTGAAGCCATGGTAATGTTTGTAACAGTTTGTGTATACAAACTGTGCTTACTTCGCCAAACATTCCTTTGCTAAAATTATTAAAATTTCCAAGTTCACTCATGGCTGTAATCAATCATGCCTTTGCCAGATGGCTTCTGGATGGCATGACGCGTCTAAAGGCTATTATCTGATGTTTCAAGAAGCCCCCCCTCCAAAAAAAAATAATAATAATAATAAATTAAATGCAAACACAACAGGAACAATGGCCAAAAAATAATAAATAAATAAATAAATAAATAAAATGAAAAAAAATCAAAAACAAAAAATCAAATACTTGCTAACTATAAAAGGTACTGTTAGAAACATTTCCAATGGTGTAAGCGTGTGAGTTTATTCTGATGCTGTAACTCCTAGCTGTAGTCAATCTCAAATTCGACTGATAGCATCCAGATGGCTGGACGAGTTGGAATTTGTTTTTTTGACTCAATTTCTCTTATCTCATGTTTTAGACCATTTGAAAAAAAGCTTTGTATAAAGATACTGTCGAATACAGTACGATGGTGTAAGCGAGTGAGTTTCTCCTGATGGTGTCACGAGAAGTAAGTTTGAGTCAATTCATGGCATTTCACCTCCGACTGGACTATAGTAGGTCAGCCAAAGTGTAAATTTACACTTTGGACGGCATAGTTTGTTAATGGCCGGCATCCATGCTAGATCTTTTGTTAATAGTAAGGGGAAGACGATTAGGGTGGATGCCACCCTCAATTTTGAATTTTAAGGTAATTTTGAGGTCAAAAAGGTATTTTAAAAAAGGTCAAATTGGGGATTTTTGGATTTTGCACCAAATTTGACCCCCAAGTGGTAGCTCTTTCTATAAAATGTATTTTTATCATCATATTGACATACCAAGCCTGTAAAACTAAGGGTTAATCTTTTATCTTGTACACAAATGTATAGTAAGATGAAAACTACAAACCACATACATATCCATTCTTTTGATCAGAGTACTATACTGAACACCCTCTGACAAATGTGCATGGCTAAATCTGAAGACACCAGCCCTCAGTTTCTTTGATGAAAGAATTCTCACATCTGTTAGAGTTAGTAGACTCAAGTTGTTACATTTTAACTATTATAGTAACTATGGAGACACTATATAGCAAAGGAAAGGAACTGGAATGAGCAAATCCAAAGTTTGAGAACGTAATTTTTCTCAAGGGAGGACTCCATGTCTGCTTTAACTTCCTGGAGGCTATAGTGGCCAACACATGGAAAGTGCTTGGCTTTGTGACCTGTGGAAAGAGTCAGGTGTTTATGCAAACAACATCTCGCAGATATGAAACTCCTCGAGAAGATAGCTCGTCATCGTAGAAAAGGGCAAGGATTATTTGTAAAGATCTGAGATAGTAACAGGCGGTGGGTTCCTTGATGTTACAGATGCCAGGTCCACGAGGAGAGATGGTGTAAAACTTGTAAAAAATGGCGTCTGACAAGAACTTGGTGAGATCAGCTTTATTCTCATCCAAGGCAATGAATTGGCCCAAAACCTGTGGCTTTTTCTTTCCCACTGCTTTGATCGAGTCACTTACCATCTCACTTGGTGCAATGTCTCTGGTTGCCAATGATCAGTGGTATCTCTCTAACATTATCAGTGTCGGTGTCGTCGTCTTCTTCAGCCAAGGTGGGGTTTATTCGGAACACATCAAATCTTGTAAGCTGTGTGGTAAGCTTCCTAACGTCATCAACAACTTGATTTGCGCAAGGAAGGCCAATAGAGCGGGTGAAAGTGGTTTCTTCCTCATCATCTTCCAAATTGAAGAGAGATCTTATGTCTTGTGTGATGCGTGATCGCTCGGACCATGTGATACAAAATGTGTCCCTGGCTTGATTATTTCTCATAATTCCATTTATGCCATTCTGCATTTTGCATGTCCTGTTCATCCACTCAGTTGCTTGACCAATGGGAACCTGGTTGAACCACTTTGTTCGCTTCACACACAAAAATTCCATTACTGAATACTGCATAAACCTCTGGTGCTGTCTTCTCAATGAGTTTCATATCTGCGAGATTAGCAGGTCCCAACCGGTCATGGTTGCTGTGGACATCGATGGTGCAATGGTGAGCCACGGCTGCATTGCTGAAAAAGCTTCTAAAATCTTACAGCTGGCCAACTGCTTCGTAAAGTTCTGTTTTGTGATTGCTCAGACACACTTTGGGCAAGTTTGTCAACTTCCAAATCTTTTTGTTTATCATTTTCAACCAGCCAAGATTCAAGCATATATAGACCATTTGATGCGCCACGGAGCCTCGTAGGTCAGTTGGTGTCCTCTAACAGCGTGTTAATAGGCTTTGACTGAAAGCATGGTCTCAATCGTGATCAAGCCAAACACATGCCTCTGTCCACAGGTCATCCCAGCAATTTTCATGAGTTGGCCACTAGCCTTCAGGAAGTTGAAGTAGACATGGAGTCCTCCCTTAAAAAATGATGTATAGTGTCCCCATAGTCACTGTATAGTTAAATGTAATTAAACAACTTGAGTCTACTAACTCTTTTAATGTCTGTGCTAATCGGACACTCAAAGGTGACTGGTCTGGGCAGTTGCTAGGCAACAGAAGTACTAAGGTTGTCCAGTTTATGTAAGAGAAGTGGACTCTGAGTGCCTGGTCACTAACTCTTAAGCTGGCTTTAAATCATGGCAAGCCACATTATGTTACAACATGTAGCCTAAAAGCCTAAAATGTTTAACTGCACAATACCCCATGGTGAAACAGCTATAACATGGGACTAAGCCACTGTTTATTGCACAAATGTTCAACAGTTTAATTCATCATTGTCCTTTGAGTTTGATGACTGTGTAGGAGCGAGGAGGTAGAAGTCTGAAAATGTTTACTTGGAAAGATCAGACATACAGTTTTTGAGCACCATGTCAAACTATAAACCCATGCACTACAGTGTATGCATTCAAATGTACTGCGTAAAGAACATACCTTCTTGTTTTATTACAGCATACAAAAAGGTGTGAAATTGAAAAAAAATGTGATTAAAAAACTGCCTGGGTATATTAACCTTCAGAAAAAAAGTTGTTTGTAACAAATATATGCACCCTTGAGATAGGGAGTGCAAAATTTGTGTACAAGAAAAAAGATTAACCCTTAGTTTTACAGGCTTGGTTTAATACAGAAAGAGCTACCTCTTGGCGGTCAAATTTTGTGCAAGATCCAAAAATCCCCAATTTGAACTTTTTTGACCTTTTTGACCTCAAAATGACCTTAACCCTGGAAAGTGCCCCCTACATTTTGCGCACATGGACTTGATGCTTGGTAATTGCAGTCCCTATGAGGTTCTTGCATATGGATGCTATAAGTATGCTGAGGAGATGTCGATAGTATTTTTATAAATTTGGAAGAAAATATTTAAAACACTTACTAAACCATTAAATACTGTATAGGGACAGGCAATCCCCAAGACAGGCGGTGATGGACTAACTAGCTTTTTTACCCTGACTCCAGGCTAAATTGGGCGGCAATGTCTGCAATTCAACTTTGAGGTGTTGACAGATGCCCCATTACAGGATAAACTGAAATTGTAGGTCCAGTGGTTTTTGTTTCCAGGGGTGGCAGATTAAAAACCAATTGGTCAGTGATAGCTGTCCCCATAGTGACTTGTTCCAGGGTTAAAATTCAAAATTGAGGGTGGCATCCACCCTATTCGTCTTCCCCTTGCTATTAGCAATAGATCTAGCATGGATGCCAGCTATTAACAAACTTAACAAACTATGCCTTGGATTTTTTTTCTAGAGGACTTTTTCAAAGTTGGCTGGTCTACTACTACCTGCATTTAGAACCAATGGACATTCTGACACAGTGCTATTTGTCTTTCCACGTACATGTATGCTGTGCAATATGTCTGTCGCAGACTAAATCTTGTCTGAGACATGTTAGACATTATCAATATTCAAATTGGTTGTCGGACATCATGGTCCACGTCAGACATAACGATCTGTAACACACATTATGAAAACAATAACAAGTCCAAGCCCCACCCCCTCCCTCAAACCCTTAACTTGTCTATGCAGAAGACGGGGCATCCTGGAAGCGACAATCTATTAACAATCTGTTGAGAGCCAAGCCAATTTGCAGACGTAATTTTTTCCCGTTTTCTTTCCAGACTAAAACCGAAAGAATAAGGACTTCGGCGTGTTAAGCATGTCAGAGAATAAACACAAAAATAAATAAATCAATTAATAGAATTTGAAGTGCTCCCCCCCCCCGTAAATATTTTTTTATAAACAAATAAAAATACAAAAAACAAAATAAAATACAATAAAATAAATAGATAAATAAATTTAAAAATCACTTTGAACTGATTTTTTTTCCTCGAAAATCCCTTGTTTTGGTTGATTTGATGTTCCGGGAATGTCATCGATCTCACAACATTACACCCTCCAACTCACTCGCTACGGCCCCAAGGATGACTGTTTAAAACACTGCGTGACACCATCGGAATCTATAGACACGCTTCCACCATGAATATTTTTGAATAGTATGTTTCATAATCGCGTGAAACAATTGTTGAGGGTGAACAAATCAAATTGTCTGAATCATCAGAAAAGAGCCTTTAGATTCAATGACACAAATTCCACCCGTCAGGCCATCTGGAAAAACATGATTTTTTTTGTTTTGTTTTTATGTTCCATTTAAATTATGTTGCATACCTGTTAGCAAACCAACTATTGAAGTAACTGCTGATTGCAGCAGGTCTAACTGTCGTTTCATGTCCTGTTGCTCACGAAGTAATTCCTGGACGGCCGTAGAGTTGCAGCCTGTACCGGAGTTCACGGGAACGGAGCGACCGCAAACGGGCGGGTTGATCGTGACGTGTGGCTGGCACACACATCGTTCAGTCTCGCTTGTTGTATATGAGCCAATGCTATGCTGAGTTTGGGATCTTGCTCTCATAGCAAACACGGCTAAGAAGACCAACAGGGTCATTTTGAGACAGGCTGGTTCCATTTTAAGGCAAACTGATAACTAATAATGTTATTTTGCAGACACGCCACTACTTTTAGACAAGACGGCTGTGGTTGAACTTCAGAGACACAATAACAAAAAGGTTTGACTCACAGTGAAAATATTGGTTTCTTTCCTTTTCAACATTCCACTTCCTATCGCGCACAAACATGTTTCGTTTCTTTGGCACTGGGTACGTTATACTAGCAAACAATTATGAGGAAGTACATACACTGTAGGCCTATATACCAAAATCTACATGAGGGTGCGTCAAACTTTGAATACAGCGGTAAGTTATACACGGTAGGCTGAAATGTGTATTACGCTGCTCTATGTTTTTCAACTAAGCTGGGAAGAGATGCCTTTAAAGCGAAATCAATAATAACACAGTGACTATCATGTCATGTTAAAAAGACGTGTGTGTTTGGGGCTACATTTAGGTCTTGCTGCATTTAGGGCTCGGGCTATATTTAGGGGCCGCACTAGCCTTGTCCAAGGCTAGTGCGCAAGCACCCCGCTTTGAATTCACCAGGTTGCATAACAATTCTGGCACGGTACTGCAGTACTTGATATACAGTATATTGTGGGGTTGAAGTATGGTTTTTCAACCTCGTATCAAAAACGAAGCCGAAACAGAGCCTTGTTCATACTGTAAAAAGGTCAGATTGTGGGCGGAGTTGCTTATGCTAATATTTCCCGAGGTGTAAGCTCATCGGTTAATGTATAGTGATAAACAATGCATCAATACGTCACAACGAGAGTTTATGATTGGACGAATTAATATTAAATATCCAATTCCAGCATACGTAGTTTGCGCTGGAATCCCTGCGCAATGATAACGAAAAACATAAGCTGCCGTTTACAGAACGAACAAGGCTCTGTTTCGGCTTCGTTTTTGATACGAGGTTGCAAAACCAAACTTCGACCCCACGATATACTGTTTATCAAGTACTGCAGTACTGTGCCAGTAATGTTATGCTGCCTGGTGAATTCAAAGCGGGTGCTTGCGTAAAGCGGGTGCTTGCGTAAAGAGACTTGGACAAGGCTGGGGCCGCACAGACGTGGTCCCACGGATATACGCTCAGAAGATTAGAGTTGTGTCAGTTACTGTACCACCAGTGCTATGGTATGTCTGGGCAAATATACTAATCCACGCATCGTTGTATCGGTCTTTAGCAGAGAGTTGGCGGTTTATATATGTCTGCTCAACGAGTGAAACAAAAAAGTCTGCTTTTGCTTCCAAGGACGTGCAAGAAAAAACAAATGTTTTAACTTTGATAGGGCAAGTCTAGGTTTTAATATTTTCTATTTACCGTAAGTTACATTATTATTAATTGATTTTAAGGTATATTTTGTTGTTTTTATGTTAGCCCTAAATGGCGTTTGATTTTTATTTGACTCCTCCTTTTTGCCACAAAATGAGTTTTTTTTTAACCTTTAGTTAATGCAGATCATGTCACATAGTCAAAGTAAGTTTTAAAAATCACGTGTCTTTCCTGAACCAAAATGTGGTTCGGAAAAGTCACGTGATTTTCAGAGTTAGTTTTACTTCCAGGCGTATAAAAGTAAAATACTGAAACAAATTTAAGTATTTTTTAAACAATTATTCTTGAGTATTTGACAAAAAAGACTATTTATTCAGATTATGGTTACGAGTTGTAATCAAGGATGAAAAATCGAACGTAGGATTAGCAATTCACTGGAGACCGTGCAACGGAAGCGTGTTTGCCAGCAGGACGTATACCTTGGGGCATATCCGTCACAGCTGGTGCCGTGTCTCGTGGGGCCAGAGAGACAAACCACGGGGGCATGATCTCGGAGCTTGTGGGAGGGGTAGGGATCCAGACCATTAATGACGTTTTATTTTACAATGGTTTTAATCTGTATCCCTAGTTATTATCCCCTTACTATTTTATTGACACGTAACGTGATGCCTGCGCTACACACGCGGCGGGACGACGACGAATAGTTGCAGGATGTCCACATAACACAAGTTGGTGTGTGGATCGGACTGTGTTTATGTCGGTTTTTTAATTACACTTGAATTTGTGCTTGATGGATATGAAGACTGGATCCTCATGCCTCGCCATTGTTATATTTAATACATAAACAGACCACCAGTCTACTTACAACAATGTCACGTAAACTTGACAGTTGCAACGGCTGAAAAAGCGTATAAGCTGACCTTTGACCGCGTTTTGTTTTTTTCATATTTTTCGTTAATTACGTGACATTTTGATGATTTTGTTTTACAACAACCATCTAAAAATTATTGTATGTGATTCCACATCACTAAATATGTCCCTTTAATTACACGTGAATTTGTGCTTGATGGATTTGAAGACTGATCCTCATGCCTCCGCCATTGTTATAATTAATACTTAAGCGAGACGCTTTTGTTCCCTAACCTTTGGCCAGACAAACATACAACCAGGTACCGTAACATGGACAATAGTACAAGTGAAGCAGACTAGACAACATTAATGTGAGACATTTGTTGAAGTGGATCCAAGTTGTGTAAGGGCTGCCGTTTGAACGACCTTCAACCAGACTCTGATGGTACTGTAAAACGAGGATTGGTTCGGGACTCGGGCCAGATCCGGAAGAACAAGTTCTTATACAAACACATTGACAGACTAACAAACAACAAGGAAGTGCACGAACAGGCAGTGCTTTAATCATAATATAGCTATGTCAGCTCAGATGAGAGTTCAACCAGGAAAGATCGGCTTAACACACACTAAGGGGTTGATGGCTAAACTATACATGTATATCCTATTGGACGACACTCTAAAATCGAAGGTGAGAGAAGAGGAAGAAAAAGTAAATAAACAGAGCAGTTACAACAATGTAAACTTGACTGACAGTTTCAACGGCTCGAAAAACGCCGGTATACGCTGACCTTTGACCGCGTGTTGGTTTTCTTACATTTTTCGTTATAACGAAAAATAATTACGTGTAAATTATAATGTTTCTTTTTTTTTACAACAACCATCTATGAATTATTGTATGTGATTCCACATCACTAAATTAGGTAAACAGTAAGCCGGTGTGTCCCTTTAAAGATTATCGTTACTTACCATAGCAATAGAAACCGGAGAACGCTGAGCTGGACCGCCCCCTGTGTCGTCTATGGACGCGGCGTATCGATACCACGCGACACGCGTGTATGGCAAAATGGCAACGCACAGAGACCGTTTCTACGTGTTTTCATTGGTCAATGTTCATGACGTCAACTGTATGGCAAAATATTATCACTGGCTTAGTGCTAATTTTGCCATACACGCGTAAATAAATGGCGTACGTGCGTCCATAAAAATGGTCTCACAACGAAATCGCACGCACAATGACGCACTCAGCGTTCTCCGGGTTCTATTTCTATGTCAGGCCGTGTCCGAATTAGCGGCTACAGCTACGGCTACGGCTAGATTTCCGCGTCATCATGCGTTGAAGTATAGGACGTCCTTAGCAACACCCATAGCAACAGTCGTAGCCCTAGCCGTAGCCGTTATTTCGGATACGGCCTTACTTACCAATAGACCTTATGCATTGACGTCATCACGCCGCCTTCTTAGAGGTAAAACGATGACGAAACAATAGAAAAAGCACATTTTGTACGCGCGGCGCAGAGAATGAGCCAATGAGCAATCTTCTTTTGACCTCTAGACGAGGGCGCCCTACTCAAATGACGTCCTTGATTTACATTATACTGTAGATCAATGCATATACGCGTCAATGACCACCATCTTTGATGAATTGTGCACGCGTGAAGAGCTATCATTGGCTGAGAGTCGTGCGTAGCTCGTACACGTGTATACTTTTCCATCGTTTTACATCAAAGACGGCGGTCAATGAGAGTTGTCAAGTTTTACTCATAAGCTCACCACTATTGAGGTATATGAGACGGCCTTGGGAGAAGTCGTAATGAAGAATTAATATTTTGTTTAATTTGTTGGCGGAAATCAGTCACCGTAGAATGTTACAAACACTAAAGTGTTTCATTTTAACGACAGTGTGGTGCCCAGGCGAAATATTAAGCCGCCTGGACTAAACCGGGAATTTGTTTTATTATCTTTTTGTACCATGTCCTCAATACGCTTCCGTACCATTATGTTGTGACACTGTGGACATTTTGCAATTAGAACTTTTTTTTCTGTTTCTTTTTTTATCTCACAGTGCAAAGATTTTACTCACCAAAGAGGGCGCTGCTCAGCTTTGTTTTCGTTTTGTTTTGCTTTGTTTGCTACATGAAACTGTCGTCGGGAGTACTGACTTGAAAACTCGAATTCCTTAGCAAAACCAGTCAGCGGTAACAGGGAACGTAACCAAAAGAGACCAAAATCATAGAAGTGAGTTGATATTTACGTTTGCAAACAATGCAGTTGAAGCACATGAAGTGTCTGCTGACACCACAGGTAATATACACCGTTTGTGATTTGATTTGTTGTCGATTTTGTTGCAGTTGTAAAAAATTCGTATTTTGTTCGTAGTTAATGACGCTGGACGTTGTCAACGTTGATTCGTTATGACTGTAGGTTACAGCTTGGCATTGTTGGTATCCGATGTTTATGCTGCATTCATTTCGGGAATATTTCTTAATAATAATTCTTTCGCTGTACATACAGTCAGGATTACTACAATATTAGAAATATGGTTTTTTTGAAGAGTGCTATATATTCGACTGTCACTTTTTAAAAGAGACTTTTCTTGATAAAAAATACAAAAAAACAGTTGGAACTGAACCTTGATTGAAACAAAACTAACGATACAATTACAAATACAAGTCAATGAAAAATGATGATGCGGGTAATGAAACAAAAATCTAATATTCACAAGGCTAGTTAAAAAAGAATAGTATTAACAGAGTAAGACTAGTCCACTACTCTTTTTAACATTCTTGACAAATGTTATCAGGTGAGTGGTGTCATGCAGGGGGGCGGATCCAGGATTTTTTAAACCGGGGGGCACAACGGCGCAACCAGGATTTTCTTTTAGAGGGTAAACCAAAAATGGGTGGGGTCCAGGGGCCGGCCTTACGGCCCCTGGTGGGGTCCAGGTGCGAAGCCCCGATGGGTGGGAAGCCCCCTGAAGCTCTGAGCCTTTGGCGTTCTGTGGGGTGAAAAATCAAGCCTCCATGTGCCTAAAACAGAGAAATAGACACACTTTTATAGGAAATCAGATCTTCTATATCAATCTTCACGAAGCCGAAACAGCCTTGTTCATACTGTAAAAAGGTCAGATTGCGGGCGGAGTTGTTTTACCCGAAGGTGTATGCTCATCGGTTAATGTATAGTGGCAAACACACATCAATACGTTGCAACGAGAGTTTATGATTGGACGATTATCCACCCAGTACAGGAAATGAATATTCAATATCCGATTCCAGCATATGTAATTGCGCTGGAATCCCTGCGCAATGATAAAGAAAAACATGAGCTGCCGTTTACAGAATGAACAAGGCTCTGTTTCGGCGTCGTTTTTGATACGAGGTTGAAAAACCATACTTCGACCCCACAATATACTGTATATCAAGTACTGCAGTATCGTGCCAGTAATGTTATGCTGCCTGGTGAATTCAAAGCGGGGTGCTTGCGTAAAGAGCCTTGGACAAGGCTAGGGCTAGGTCTGAGTGAACAGACCCCATACAGAGAGTGACAAGAAACTGCTCCAAAATCCATCAAAATCCTCTATAAAATAATTTAAACTCACCCGAGGAACACAATAGATGGACTGCATTTAATATTTTGGTACAATTGTGTGAGATACGCTTCTCGATAAAAGATAAATCTTCAGCTAAAAGTCCGAACCGAACTGATGTCCAAATCTGATGCGGGGAATTTTGTTGTCTCGAGGAGCGCATTCTTGGATTTGCACAATCTGCAGATTGCGCTCTGAAGATTGTGGTAATCTGCAGATTGCGCTCTGAAGATTGTGCGTAATCTGCAGATTGCGCTCTGAAGATTGTGCGTAATCTGCAGATTGCGCTCTGAAGATTGTGCGTAATCTGCAGATTGCGCGTAATCTGCAGATTGTGCGTAATCTGCAGATTGCGCTCTGAAGATTGTGCGTAATCTGCAGATTGCGCGTAATCTGCAGATTGTGCGTAATCTGCAGATTGCGCTCTGAAGATTGTGCGTAATCTGCAGATTGCGCTCTGAAGATTGTGCGTAATCTGCAGATTGCGCGTAATCTGCAGATTGTGCGTAATCTGCAGATTGCGCGTAATCTGCAGATTGTGCGTAATCTGCAGATTGCGCGTAATCTGCAGATTGTGCGTAATCTGCAGATTGTGCGAATCTCAAGAGTGTTTTCCGAGGAAATGGAAATGAAAGGAAATAAAATTTAAGAGAACAGGGAGCGGACTTTTGAAGTAATAGGCCTATCATACATGTAATTGCTAATTTTCCCACCTATTTGCCTCTGTAGGATGGTGCAGCAAAGATCACAGCCCTGGCCTGGGCGCCAAACAACACAAAGATGGCTGTGTGCACAGTAGATCGGGTTGTACTTCTCTATGATGAACACGGAGAAAGGAAGGACAAGTTTTCAACCAAACCATCTGATTCAAAGGTACTTATTACTTATTTTGTTGTAAAACAATATCTTCAAGGAGATGATAGAGTATATAGAAATGACCTTAGAACGAAAGAGTTCAAGAATGTGTGCTTCACACACTTGAGTGGTCACCAGCGATTGTGTAGTGTATGTCCAAACGATTTGTATCGAAAGGGTTAATAAAACAGCAACTTGTGTTCTTTTCTGCAGTATGGTAAGAAGAGCTACACAGTGAAAGCTCTTGCATTTTCACCGGATTCTACCAAAATAGCTGTCGGCCAAACGGATAACATAATTTATGTTTACAAAATCGGAGACGATTGGTGAGTGACCTACAGCAATTTTCTTTTTACAAATTAAAAAATAAACATTCATGACTCGGAGCAAGTGTACATTTATATGTATGTCATTGAAAGACTAGATACATTGTCTATTATTTGGTTTTACCCAAACACCGATGTGTGTTAACTACTGTATACTTAGTACTTTCCCGATTCCTGTGAACAAAATCCACAGGCTTGTTACTCGGTTGGGATTCGAGCCCACGACCTTTGCAATTGTAGAGCAGATGACTTACCACTAGACCACCGAGATTGCCCGGTAGCTAGAGGCAGTTTCGAATCCTAAGACATCTATCTGCTCTTGCATTTGTTATGAAACAAATATGATGGGAAAGCTATTTTAAAAAAGGAGAATAAAATGACCCACATAAATATCCATTGAAACATGTGTGGTTTTTGTCTGATTTCTCGAACAGAACATGGTCCGCCATTTTGTTTAAATTTTCGACTCCACAACATGACGGACTGTATGTTCTGCTGATTTTCAGAGGCAAACTTATGTTTCTTCATCGGTACTCTTTACACACTGTAGATGTGTTGAGGGCAGACCAGGGCCCAAATTTCATAGAGCTGCTAAGCACAACAATTTGCTTAGCATGAAATTTCTTCCTTGATAAAAACAGGGTTACCAACCAAATTTCCATGTGTTGCATATTGCTTGTTACTGGTATTCAGCTGTTGTTTGCTTATCCTGAAAATCACGTGGAAATTTGGTTGGTAATCCTGTTTTTATCAATGAAGAAATTTCATGCTAAGCAAATTGTTGTGCTTAGCAGCTCTATGAAATTGGGCCCATGTACAAGCTTCGGCTTCTTGTCTGACCTCCCCATACTATTGTAACACGGTTCTGCTCTTATCGACAGACCCTCCTGGTTAGCCCAGTGCAAAATCTTGCACTGTGGCCCGATCCAATATTCTTCATTCTACTCTTTCTTCTTTAAACACCCACATCCAATATCTTTGTCATAGCCAGAGTTGTAATAAACCGATTCTTCTGAAAGCCCAAAGATAAGGATTCATCTATGTGTGTTATTTATATATATCTTCGGCCAGCTACACTCATCTATTAGTGACACCTATTTTACGTGTTACACTATTATTAAGTTCCGTTAAAGTTCTTCCTTAATATTGTACTGCCTTATATTTTTTATAGTATGTAAATACACCTGAAACCCCAAACCTGAAACAACTCTTAAAAAGGTTACTTAGAAGCAATTCCAAATAGCAAAATTTTGAGAGATTTAAAGGCAATGTTCCTCTTTAAAGACACTGGACACCTTTGGTAATTGTCAAAGACCAGTCTTCTCACTTGGTGTATCTCAACATATGCACAAAATAACAAACCTGTGAAAATTTGAACTCAATTGGTCGTCGAAGTTGCGAGATAATAATGGAAGAAAAAACACCCTTGTCACACGAAGTTGTGTGCTTTCAGATGCTTGATTTCAAGACCTCACGCGTGAGGTCTCAAAATCAATTCAAATATTTTACTGAGAAATGACTTCTTTCTCAAAAACTATGTTACTTCAGAGGGAGCCGTTTCTCACAATGTTTTATACTATCAACAGCTCTCCATTGCTCGTTACCAAGTAAGTTTTTATGCTAACAATTATTTTGAGTAATTACCAATAGTGTCCAGTGCCTTTAAATGCTTCAAAGCAAATTTCCCTGCCTGACTAGCGTTAGAAAATTGAAAATAGGTCATTCCGTGAGTCGTTCTTCCCTCCTTTTGTAATGTGTGTGGTTTCTTTTTAGGGATTCCAAGAAGTTGATTTGCAATAAGTTTGTGCAGCAGAGTGCGGTGACCTGCATGGTGTGGCCACCCGATAGTAACATCGTATTTGGTCTGGCTGACGGCAAGGTTCGCATTGCCAATGTCAAGAACAACAAATCCTCCACTGTGTACGGGACTGATTCTTACGTCGTCTCTCTGGCGCCAAAGTGAGTATTCTGATATTGCTTTAAAAAAAAAAACATGTTTACTTCAACGTGATGAAGTTGCCATTACAAGAATCAAATATAGCTCTCAGTCGCCATTTGTTCTTAAGTAGCCGATATCGCCATTTATTGTGATTTAGGCTCTAATTCTTGGTAATCTAAAAAGCCTTAGAGGTAAGAATGGCTTTGTCCTTTGACTAAAGATGGGCCAATTCTCTGCAAAGGGTTATCAAAGAAGAAAAAAAGACACTCGCAAAAATCTACTGTGCACTGTTCTTTCTTATATTTTCTTTCCGAAAAACATTTTTACATTACTATTAAAACACTTCCATCTCTGTGCGTGGTATTATTTTTTCGGAACATTCTGGTGGTTCCGGAGCAATTATTCTCCTTTTGAGAACCCTGACTTGGAGGAAAGACAACAAAGGTTCTCATAATAAGCACCAAGAATGTTTGTTTTTGTGTGAGAAAATATATGAGCATGCATTCACTTTGAACCACAAACCATGGCCGTAAGCCACGGCTGATAATCTGCCATGGTTTACTGGAAACCCCCGAATGCTCGGACTCCCCCTTCAATTGAGCCGAATACAATGATAAACAATAAAGGCAGCCGTCTGTTCTTGTATGCCACATTTGGTGACAACAGGACAAAGGTCTGGAATTGGGGATTGCATAATACAGGCCTTGCGCTTCAGCTTTTTGTGAAGTGCCCTATTATTTACTTGCCCCCAGGAAGTTTTAGTAGCCCAGATATAAACAGGAATTGCCATATAAATGTAATGTTCTGATGTGTTACTGATTAATGATGATATGAAGTTATATTCACAAACTCAATAACGATTAAAACATTTTATACATTAATTATTTACATTTGAAAAGGAAGAAATGAGCATTTTAAACAAGTAGGTTGCACAGTTTTTAGTAGCCCACAGGGCAAGTTGAGAAGTGGTGTTTACTAGCCCATAGCATTTTTTACTAGACAATGTACGCCGGGCTAGTGTTAAGGGCGAGCCCTGTAATAACACCTGGAAAAGGGAGATTAGGAGCTTGATTTTCAGTACATTCCGCCGCCCTTATGTACGGGTGAAGCATAGCACGGTAGGTACATGCCTTGCACGCTACACAATAGAACGTCCATGTGGATATTTTTGTCGGCCTCTTACTGACTGCAAAAAGTCCACTGTAAGTGAGTTAGAAACATTTAGTGGATATGTAAACACGTCATCATGTATAGTGGGAAGATTTATATGACTGCAAAAATGTTGAGTGAGTTTGCAGATATGTAAACACGTCATCCATGGTATAGTGGTAAGACCTCAACTTTTGACTGATTTGGGATGTCCACTTTAAGTGAGTTTTGAAACATTTAGCGTATGTTATGTCATCCACAGTATGTGGTAACCTCTTTGAGTTCAGTCCTTCAAGTAAACGTTTTCCATTACAATTTGTGTTTTATGAGTGTTTATTTCGTCATCGCCTCAATACAGATGCAGGTAAAGGATCCTGTCTGGTCACGCCGACGGATCCATCGTCCGCTTCTTCTTCGAGGATGAAGGCACTGGTGAATCTCAGGGCAAGATCTGCACCCACCCGTGCCCACCTTACGCCCTGTGCTGGGCGGGGAGCAGCATCGTGGCGGCCGGGTGCGACAAGAAAATCACCGTGTACGGCAAAGAGGGGCGAGTCAATCAGCAGTTTGACTACAGTCGGGATGCTGATGAGCACGAGTTCACTGTGGCCGTTAACAGCCCTAGTGGGCAGTCCGTGGTGGTGGGAAGTTACGACAGGTGAGCAGACTGCACGAAGGTCTTTCACCAGCTACAACTATTTTGTAATTAATTTGTCAATAATATTGACAGGTTGAATCGTCCTTTAAAGCACATTATGTATAACGTTTGTCAAAGACCAGTATCTGCACTTTTGTGACCCGACATGTAGATGAAATAACAAACTTGTGAAAGTTTAAGCTCAATCAGTCATCGGAGTCGCAAGAAAACAGTAAAAGACTCCTTTCTATGTTTTCAAACATCGGGTTTTGGACACGCGAGATAAAAACTAATTGTTTAACCCATTTCCGGAAAACTATAGCATTACAAGCAAAACTATTTTAGGGGAAGTTTTCCACCATGTCCATCTTTATACCATGTAAGTTATGTAAAAATCTGTGAACATTAATTTTTTTAATAGAACTCAATGTTGAACACACCCTTAAAAAGTATTATACAAGATTGGTAGAGCTGATAAAATAGTCGCAGACAGCGTTCATGTTTTGTGTGAACAACCATTTACATGAAATAACAATAAACCTGTGAAAATTTGGGCTTAATCCATTGTGTGAGTCAGGAGAAAATAGTGAAAAACCATGCACAATTTTGAGGAACACAGTGTCCTCAATTTTGGTTGTAACTACCAAAATCAGCTGCTGCGCTTTTTTTATAGGTTATCAGATGCATTTTTCTCGAATGTGCCTTCATTTCAGAGGGAAATATTTCACCGAAAAATGGTTCTAGTATGGACTTCATAGTTAGTGAGATTTCAGACTAAAGTGACGTTTTTTATCCTTACCAATTCCGTATGTAATACCTTTAACACAATCATGGATTTTTGCAAGGAGTCTGATGTACAACATTACACATTACACACTACACAACATACCAACGGCCTTAACGTCCCACCCCATCCCAAGGATTATGCAATAACGGTGAAGTGTCTTGCTCGAGGACACAAGTGTACAGACCGGGACTTGAACCCATACTCATCTGATCCGCTGGTCTAGGCTGCCCGGCCATGACACGCCGAGATGTAGAGTAAGAAAGAAGTAAATATAAATAGTAAACTTGCGGGTACAACCATGTGTAAAAATCTCTTTCTATGGGAGAAGTGTTGGCTCTGAAAAGAGCCGGTGTGATCTCGAACATTTCGAGCAGTATACTCTGCTCGTCTTCAGGGAAGAGGCCAAGTTGAAGGAGATTAAGAGATGGAGAGCCTTGAACAGTTTGCTCTGCTCGTCTTCAGACACCAGCACTTTGCCTAATTGAGATTTTGCTCACATAGTTGATACCTATAAACCGTCCACGTTCCTCCTGCACCATGCAAAGCTACAAATCTTATCGACTAGTTTAGTTTTTTTTTAAAGACGCAGTGAAGGTGCACAGTCACAATCATGGGTACACATTTTTTTCGTGTCCATGTTATAAACAACAGTTTGAAAACCAGTGATGTAACAGTTATTACAATGTTGTCTGTAAATTCATTAACCAGCGCTGTGTGAGTGAAGAGTAGAAAGTACTTGAGTGTGTCGAAATACAAGATCTGCAAAGAGTTACTCAATATTTATGTGTTGTTCATTTGGTGTCTTTGTAACAAAAAGTGTACCCATGATTGTGGCTGTGAACCTTTATAAATATGCACAAGGGACCGTTGAAGATGTCATACCTCTGTCATTTTCCATCTTTGTAGATTGAGGGTGTACAACTGGGCCCCTCGGCGTGGCATCTGGGAAGAGGCCAAGATGAAGGAGATTAAGAACCTGTATACAATCACAGCCTTGGCTTGGAAGAAAGATGGCTCCCGCCTTATAGCCGTGAGTAACAAGGGTCTTGTTTTTTGTTTTTTCAGAGTGCATATCTTTCTAGAAATGAAGTTTTGTGGTAACATCTTTTTTGTTATTTCCCCTGAAATAAGTCGGGAACAAACTGTACGGTTCAAAACCTCTATATGAATCTTCGGAGAGAATGAATTTTCCATAATTGTTGTTTGTAGCTTCAATCTACTGTCCGACCATTCATTACTAAAAAATAAGTCATTCTTGTCAAGTTTATTTCATCCATTCCAAGACCCCAATTAGCCTAAAAATCTGATGTGACAGATACCTGCCTGACCGGATGTTGCTAGATGTACGTTTGACCTCGCATTCATTTCACGTGGAGAGTTGCAGTCACTTCACACATACATGTACACAATAGTGAATAAAACGACATTACATGATGTACAAACATTGTGCACACGCCGCATGCAGACGCTCGAAAGTGCAAGCTGACAAATTACATCACCCCGGAGCAATCGTAGCACACAGATCTGGAAAGCTTACGTCACAGCACGTTCGTCCAATTAAATCATTGTATCCAATAAAATCATTGGGCCTGTAGACCAGTACCAGTCTTTATCCTTGTGGATAAAGACAAGGGACCAGTCTAGTCCCCAATGGTCTGTACAGGCATGAAATTGTCATCACCATCCAATGTGGTTTTAAATAATAATAATAAAAAATATAATAATATGTGGATTTATAAAGCGCACAGAGAAGCAGTGCATGGACGGACGTGTTGCTGGTCGCACTGGCAGAGGAAGGCCGAAAGCTAGGTGGACTGACAACATTCGTGTACTTAAAAGAAGTAGCATACATGAGCTAACAACAACCACTCTGGACAGGGAGGCTAGGAGGGAGTTTGTTTCTCGGACCACCACGGGACGGCGGACGCCCTTATGGACTTAAGAGAGAGAAAGCGCACATTCCAAAATACGCTACATGGCGCTACAGCACTTAATGAAAATAGATTCAGAGATTAAACAACGTGACAATACAGAACTAAGAAACTAGACACAGTATGCTTGTGTAAAGAGCAGTGTCTTCAGTTCTGTTTTGAAAGTTTGCAGAGATGATACATAAACGTGCGTTCAGGCTCGCTCAGTGGTTTCTTCCCTGCATTTCACCATTTTGGATCCTGGTTCGATTCCCGTACTGGAGCCTTGGATTGGGTTTTCAGTCCCTACCTCTGGGGAGCGTGGGCTTTCGCTATTAAGGCGTTTTCCTCTCACATCTATAACTGAAATTTCTTCATTGTCTCCTTTACAAAAGTTGGTGTGATGCTTCCATCGGAATGCTTTGCCAACAATATTCAGATTCAGATTCAGATAAATTATGCCAGCTTGTGATATGATATCATGTAGTGAATGCAAAGTACTTCTAAAAGTTACACACCCATGTCCGCACATTCAATTTTTTGCATCCCTGTGGAGACATCTATTGTTCTTTCCTTTGTCCCTGTAGTTAAGAACCTCCCATAGACTTTGTACACAAAATTCCTCGTGGAGCAACCCTGTCTTTAGAATTTCCCTATGGAGACCCTTTGTTATCCCTTTTCTGTTTTGTTCTCGGTCTCCATAAGGTAGGCCTAGTGAAAATAAAATCATGTACATGTAGGGGAATCATTGTAAGCTCACACAGCTCTGTGTTGCAGTCACTCTGTGAACATTCCTTTGTTCTGTACACTTAAGCAAAATCCTTTTCTTCTACACTGTAAAAACTACTGTGTGGACGTGTGTAAGTCCACATAGTGTTTCAAGTCCCTACATTATGTGGACCTCTTTTGTTCTCAGGTCCACACTACGTTTGTGGCATGAAAACAGTTGTGCCACCCTACACGACCTGTGCAGTTCAATGGTTGCAAATGGTCGTCCAAAGTGCGGCATTTTGGCCTTGTTGGAGTGTTCTCAAAGGGCCCAATGTTCAGAATGGGTGAATTAAATGCAATACTTGAATGTATGACAACACATCGAGCATATTTGTTGCGTGCCCTGGCTTAGTCAGGGTTCTCCACACGTGGTTTTGTCCGGGCGCTGCGCCCGGACTAAATTTTCAAAATACAAAATGTGCCCGGACAAAAAAATCTGTGCCCGGGCAAAATTGTCAGCGCCCGATTCCGCGTTTTTCTTGTGGGCTCCTCGTTTTTCTTGCGGCCTCCGCTTTTTCCCGTCTCTGCCGTGGCCGGTCCGCGTTTTGTTTTTCTCCGATCATCAAACAGCAGTACAAGTAATTCTACTGCACAACACTCACACATAGAAGGGGAACCTGGCATCGGGAATCATTTTAATTGCGATTTGATCTCAACACGTGAGTCGGGGGCCAGACCCGGTAAAATGCTCCGCGTTAGTCTTTGATTAAACCCGTTAATGTTCATTTGTTCGTTATAGGCCCAGTTACATACGTAAAGCCTGGGAATTAGGGACCTTATTTACAACGTAATTTGCGCTTGCACATTATAAGCATTGCTTGCGTGAAAATCACCTGGCGGCCGAAGCCGCCAGCGTGCGCCCGGACAAAATTTGACCCTGTGGAGAACCCTGTTAGTGGTCTAGAGCATCAGACCCAAGTTCTGATGGCTGTGGGTTCGAATCCCGACAAGATACATGCACTTTATTATAATTGCTTTGATGGGTACCTGGGAGGGTAGAGATTATTGAGGTGACTGATAAGCAACCTATTTTGTTTGCTGGTGCTGCATACTCCCAAGGAGTTGAGATGGTTTTGGGAACATTGCTATTAAAGGCCTGACGAGCAATGGGTAGTAATGGTAGTAGAAGTGTAAGGTGCTCTGTTGCAATGTCTTCAAAAGCTCATAATAAGTTACCGTTATTGTTATTGTTGTGAATGGCGCTATGGGGGTTAAAGGCCCTGTAACACTATTGGTAAGATCGAAAAACACAATGTTCACAGATTCCCACATAACTTACATGATTTAAAGTAAGTAATGGTAGAAAGGGTTCCTTAAAATATTTCTGCCTAAAATGCTATCGTTTCTGAGAAACGAGTAAAACAGTAGTAATTATCGCGCGCGATAATTTGAAAAAACAGAAAACACATAAGATCTCTTTTCACTACTTTCTCGTGACCTCGATGACCAATTGAGCTCAAACTTTGACAGGTGTGTTTGTTCATGCATATGTTTAATCACACAAAATGTGGACACTGATGTTGAGCTGTTACCGAAAGTGTACAATACCTGTAACCTATAGCAGCATTCAGTGAATATTAGTACCAGAGAGGTCTTCGTCAAGGAGTGGGTCTCACCGTTGAAGCCTGGGCGTTGAAGGGAACTCAAAGGAGAGACACAGCCACAGGATGGTTTCAGGAATACGAGACTGGCGTGGCCGGGGCTTGCATCGTGCTGGTGCGCGCCCCGGTCACGCCTGACTGGTTTATTCTTACACTTTTCATGTTGCGTAATCGCACATTACTACATTATCATAAGATTTTCACATGCTTTGTCCCTGACTAAGAATTGTCTGTTTGGATGTAAAAGCAGTCAGCACTATAAGCCCTTCAAACTGTAACTCGGGCCAAGGAGTAGGAATAACTCATAGGAAGGTTTGTGGAAAGAAAAGTAATCGTTTCATCATCAACTTGCGCAAACTCAGGCATTGCTGACAACGGCTCTCAGCTGGTCTCCTCGCCCCATGATTGCTGGTACGTTAATGCCAGAGTCCCGCTCCCGGGGTGCCCCCCCCCCAAAAAAAAACGTTGCTGCGGGACGCCCTCTACATCTTGTCACCGTTCATCTTTTTTTATTGGTCTGTTATTTGTGCAGGGGACTCTGTGCGGCGGGGTGGAACTGTTCGATTGCTGCCTCCGTCGAGCCATCTACAAGAACAAGTTTGAGATGACTTATGTCGGCCTCTCTCAGGTCATCGTGAAGAATCTATCGTCTGGAACTCGTGTTGTGCTCAAATCGCACTATGGGTATGAGGTGAGTATCGAAGGACAGGTCGCCTTTAAGAAAACAACAATTGCTTCATAAAACCAGATTTAAAGGTGCTGCATACGTTTGGTAATTGGAGCCTACTGATTGTGTTAATCCTATATAAGTGTAGTAGCTACATGTACATACAATAAAACTAACCTGTGAAAATTTCACTTCAAAAGGTGGTTGCATTTTTTAGATATTACCCCAAAACCGGAGCGAATATTTCCACACAGGAAGAATATTCCCCGTAGGAATACACAGTCTGAGAAGCGTTTCTGAGACTCAAATTTTGGGGAATAAAAAGTGATATAATTTCCATAATAGTAGTACTTCGAAGTTAAAAGTTTCCCAAATCTGCATATAATGTACCTTCCCTTTAAAGGCACAGTACACGTTTGGTAATGACTCTGAAAATAAATGGCAATCAAAACTTGGTTAGAAGTACAGCAGCTTTCGATAGTATAAAGCATTTTGAGAATCATTTCACTTCGGAGTAAAGTGATTATGGGAAAATATAGCAGTTTTTATCAGAACAAAAATTGAGTCTGAGAAATTGTGTATTCCAATTGCGGATTATTCTTCCTGCGTGGACATAACCACTTCGGATTTTTGGCGATATCTCAAAAACGCTACCACCTTTTGAAATGATATTTTCACAGGTTAGTTTTATTGTATATACCTACATTTATGTAGGAACAATCAACGGTTAAAAAAACAAAAGGTATACTTTGCCTTTGATAATAATGATAGGAATGTTGGAATCTTACCTCCCATTGAGCCGAAGATAATGACAAACAGTGGTGGCAGCCTGTTCACTCTTGTATGCCACATTTGTACAACAACAGGACAAAGGTTTAGAATGGGGGGGGGGGTTACATAATAACCCCCGGAAAGGAATTTTACAAGGCAAGTTTTCCAGAATTTTTTAACGCTCTTTGTACGAATGAAACGAGGCGTGTTACTGTAGGTGCCTGCCTGTGCATGCTACACAATGGAAAAAAACACGGCGATAAAAACTTCAGCCGTCCGACTGCCAGAAAAAAAAATTGTGGAAAATCCAAAGTTTTTCCTGGCTTTCATACATTCATTATTCACATCTGAAAAGGAAGAAATGAGCATTTTACACAAGTAGGTTGCACAGTTTTTTAGTAGCACACAGGGCAAGTTGAGAAGTGGTGTTTACTAGCCCATAGCATTTTTTACTAGACAATGTACGCCGGGCTAGTGTTAAGGGCGAGCCCTGCATCAGTAAATAAATCGCTACATGGTGATAGTGAAAACTCATCTTCGGAAGGTGGATCTTATTTTTCAATAACATTTGAAATTTCTTGTTTGTTCAAATAAGGTGGATGAAGTTCGCATTCTTGGCAAGGACCGTTACCTGGTGGCACACACCACTGATACCATACTCCTCGGTGACTTGTCCTCCAATAAACTCAGTGAGGTCCCGTGGCAGAACACCGGAGGAAATGAAAAGTTCTTCTTTGAGAATGAAAGCGTGAGTAATGTTGTTTGGTTGAGGCATATTTTAATAATAATAATAATAGCAATAATAATAATAGTGAGCATTTGTAACGTGCCATGTCTGTCAGACTTGACACTCCTAGCACGACTGAGAGCAAAGCCAAAAGTTCATGAACGAAAACGACTGACTGGTTAAGTTACGAATTACGGAAAAGGTAGGTTTTTAACTGAATTTTGAATGTTTTGTACATGAGGTTTCTTTTCTGAGTTTTGTATATATATATAAAATTTGTAGGGTAGATGGCCTTAGCTTTCGATCCAAACCGGACCTTCGTCAGAGGCATAAACAAGCACAAACGAAAACATATCGATTTATAGCAAAAAAGAGAGGCAAAGAACAATGGGATGGTATCTAGAAAAAGGAGGGAAAATTTTAGCCAATCAAAGTTAATAGTTTACAAACAGTGGGATGGCTAAGAACCAATCAGAGTAATGTATAGTGCATATGATCAAGGTAACTTTAAACTTAATAGTTCATACCAGTGCAATCTGTGACTGGTACGCTACCCAGTCGAATCACTTCCTTCAATTGATTGAGGTTTGTGTCAGCAGAAATTTGACACGCATTCATCATTTATCAAGACCGTTTGAATGGACAAAGTCATTTGGAGCAGGTCTTGACAGCATGATTCGATCTTTCCGTGATGTGGATTTTATTTAATATCGATTTGTAAAAAGGACCACAACTAAGTGGACGATAGAGAGAAATGTATTTATTAAAGGTACACGTTGCCTTGGATCGGTCGAGTTGGTCTATAAAAAGCGTTTGTAACCGTTTGTTATAAAATGCATATATATATGGTTAGAAAGATGTTTTGAAAGTAGAGTACAATGATCCACACAAATATGCCTCGAAATTGCGTGGTTTTCTTTAACTTTGCGAACTAACGGTCGGCCATTTTGTGGAGTCAAAAAAAAAATGGCCGACTGTGTTAGTTCACGATGTAAAAGGAAAACCACGCAATTTCGAGGCATATTTGTGTGGATCATTGTATTCTACTTTTAAAACATCTTTCTATCCATATGCATTTTATAACAAACGGTTTACAAACGCTTTTTATAGACCAACTCGGCCGATTCAAGGCAACGTGTACCTTTAAATTTGTAACTATTTCTTGTAAAAAAGTATTTCTGGTGTCACTTGTCGGCAATTATTTGAGTTTGGGTTGAAGTCTTTCAGTCGTGGCTGCCTTGCGGGGTTAGCTGTGACACAGGGATTCTCCACCATTCTGTCATGTTTAAAAGTATTATACAGGAATGGTAGAGCTGACAAAATAGTCGCAGACAGCAGTGTTCATGTTTTGCGTGATCAACCATTGTACATGAAATAACAAACCTGTGAAAATTTGGGCTTAATCCGTTGTGTTAGTCAGGAGCAAAATAGTGACAAACCATGCACAATTCTCAGCATGTAAACACATTGTCCTTAGTTTTGGTTGTAACAACCGAAATCAGCTGCTGCGTTTTTTTTGTAGGTTTTCAGATGCAGTTTTCTTGAATAGGACTTCATTTCAGAGGGAAGGAAACATGTCACTGAAAAAATGTTTCCAGTATGAACTTCATAACAATAATAGTGGCTTCTTATATAGCGTTCATATCCGTCACTCAGTAACGCTCAAGGCGCTTCAACATTCCGTATTTTCCTGCAAGGTATATATGTGGAGCTACGTTTTGAAGTATTAGACCTATTCCTTTACATAGCACCATGTAATGGTTTACAAGGCTGCTGTGGCGCAATATGCTGCCGATCAAACCAGGAACACCGGGGCAAACCCCTTCTCTTTTCGATAAGTGCGCTGGGTTCTTTTATGTGCATTACACAACACACGGGACCAACGGCTTTACGTCCCATCCGAAGGACGCAGCAATAATGGTTAAGTGTCTTGCTTAAGGACACAATCAATTAAACAATTACGTTATTTATCCTTGGCAATCCTGTATAATAACCTTTAATGAGGGCCCGACTGGTATTGTTTGTTCTTCAGGTTTGTATGATATTCAATGCTGGTGAGTTGAGCCTAGTGGAATATGGCAGCAACGAGATCTTGGGATGTGTTCGCACTGAGTTTATGAATCCTCATCTCATCAGGTAAGAGTTCCAAGGAACCTCTAGCTCTGTTCTTTACAGTAATAGTTGGCATGAAGCAGGTGTATCCAGTGTCATAACTGGAGGGGGGGAGCTGTGGAGGTCGGGGCTGTGGGGGAGGCTTGAGCATACCCACTCTGAAGCCACGCCAACCCTCACCGAGACCTACCAACTTAAATTGGGCCGTGAAGTTTGTGCGCTGCGCACAGTCGTCTGATACCACCCTCTTCTGACTCGATTCCAAAGGCCATGTTTAAACACTCCTCGCTGTGTTTATAGGGTGCGTATTAAACATGGCAATGTGATCTCCTCTCGACCAACCAGAACGGATAAACTTTCCCAGGTGTTTATGAATGTGGTTTTAAAGTTGAACCTTTGGTGGATTTTGGGGGGTCCGAGTTTATTGTTTGGATCAGTTATTGCTTTAACGGTCGAAGCTGTATGGATCACTGTGTCGGTTGCCTCTTTGCATACACAACAAATATCGATGAATTAACCGTTTTAATTTTTTTTGCCACTCGCCCTCAACGTCAAACCTCTTCTTTTTTTGGTGGTTCTCATCGTGACAGTGTCCGTCTGAACGAGCGCAAGCAGCTAGGCATTGAGGACAATAAGAAGATGGCCTACCTAGTGGACTTGAAGACTATCGCCGTGGTCGATCTCCTCATGGGGTTCAACGTGGCCACACTGACCCACGACTCCAAGATCGACTGGCTGGAGTTGAACGAGACCGGACACAAGCTGCTCTTCCGGGACAAGAGACTCAGGGTGAGTAAGGGTTTAAACCCCCGATCATTTTTTCATAATATTTTGCTTGTCACTTTTCTACAACTTTGCTTGCATAAACTTGCAGTGAAGGTCTTTTGAAAAAAAAAAAGTTAACAAAAAAGTTGGTCAGGTGAAAGTTCTGTGGAGGTTTTCATTTATTAATTTATGTGTGTAACATCATGTAGCTGCAGTGATCGCAGGTTTTCCAGTGCATGCAGGGAGAGGACCAGAACGACCGTGAGCCAGTTGGGTGAACAATTTGGTGCAGTGGATTGGTCTTTCTGTCGCTGAACAAAAGGGCGCTGGGCCGCGCCGAACTGAATTAAAAACCTCCCAACACAGCCACTTTGCAGACCCGGGGGCCTGTGAGCCGGACAACGGCCCTTGGCGTTATGATGATGATGATGATTACATAACGTGTTATACTTGTCAGATCTGCTTTGACCCTGTCACAATTCACCCATCACAATTTTTTTGTTGTACCCTACACTCTTTCGCGTACTCTTCGTTCGAACTGCTAAGCCCCTTGTAACTATCCCAAACCACATCATCAACAGACGGCGATCGTGCCTTTTTCGTTTATGCACCTAAACTTTGGGACAAACACTTTACCGGTCAATATAAGAAGCTGCAGTTCTCCTCACTTATTTAAGAACTTGCTGAAGACTCATTTGTGTACCTCCGCAAAAATTTAAAAGTGAAAAGTAAAGTCCGTCCGAGCCAATATGGCTGATCAGGCCGGTGTTTATATATCCGGTTTCATTGGCATTAAACGACTGAGAGTATCTCTATTCCCCTGGACAGGATGCCAGTCCATCGCAGGTTACTCTCCAGCTCTTGACCGTGCCTAGATGAAGAGAAGCAATGGTGATAAAGTGCCTTTCTCTGAAAGGGAACAAGTGTCGCGACCGACCAGGCCAGGATTCGAACCCACATTCTGTGCATTACAGAACTTGAGTCCACCGCCCCCAAATCTCTCGGCCACGACACCCCGCATGTAACTAGCATGCGTGATTATATACCTTAATGAGTATTGAGTATGCTGAATGATTTGTGTTTTCATATTACATGTTTATGTTTTTCTCTTGTTGCTCGTTATGGTTGTATGTGCTTCCCCCTCGGACATGTCGGAATAGACCGTATTAAATAAACCCTTTGTTGCTATGAAAGTCGCCATCTTGTAGGGCAAACCGTCTGCGCGTCTAAACGCGTACATCAATGAAGCACGCAGCGCGCAGCGTTCCCGGTTTGATTTCTACCGCACACGTACGAACACGCTCACAGACGCCATGTTGTAGGGCAGGTTTTTGAATGGTGACGTCATATTCAATACGGTCTCCATAGGGCCATGTACACTAGATAGATGCCGCATTATAAATGCTGTATTATTATTCTTCTTCTCCTTCTTACTATTATTGTTTATATTCACGATCCCAGCTGCACCTGTTTGACATTGACAGCCAGACCAAGACCACTATTCTCAACTATTCCAGTTACATCCAGTGGGTACCCCAGAGTGACGTTGTGGTCGCACAGAACAGAGGCAGTCTGTGTGTTTGGTACAATATTGACCATCCCGAACGGTGCACCATGTTCAACATCAAGGTGAGTTAATACTGTTGCAGGTGTGATCATCCTTGGCATTAAACATTTATTACTATATATTTCTTGCGATGAAACCAGGGATGCCTCATTAAGTGAACTTAATCACTGTAGCTCGCAAGCCTGTGGAAACCTGTAAACAAGGGTGCTTGCTATATGAACCAGAAACATGGGTTAACCCCTACTGTTCCAAGATAAGTGTTCTGGGTTCTTTGACGTGCATTGCCAATCCTAGTACATGTAGTACACAGGACCTACAAGCTTACTGTCACATCCAAAAGACAAAGCAGTTATGGAAAAATTATTTTGCTCAAGGACACAAGTGTGAACCAGACACACCAGGGTTAACCCCCTACTCTTCCAAGATAAGTCTTCTGGGTTCTTTTACGTGCACTGCCAATCCTAGTACACAGGACCTACGGCTTACTGTCACATCCAAAAGACAAAGCAATTATGGAAAAATTATTTTGCTCATGGACACAAGTGTGAACCAGACTCACCAGGGTTAACCCCCTACTGTTCCAAGATAAGTCTTCTGGGTTCTTTGACGTGCATTGCCAATCCTAGTACATGTAGTACACAGGACCTACAAGCTTACTGTCACATCCAAAAGACAAAGCAATTATGGAAAAATTATTTTGCTCAAGGACACAAGTGTGAACCAGACACACCAGGGTTAACCCCCTACTCTTCCAAGATAAGTCTTCTGGGTTCTTTGACGTGCACTGCCAATCCTAGTACACAGGACCTACGGCTTAATGTCCCATCCGAATGACAAAGCAATTAGGGTAAAGTATTTTGCTCAAGGAGACAAGTGCCACGACCGGGATTCGAACCCACACTCTGCTGATCAGAAACACCAGAGTTGGAGTCCTGTACTCTTAACTGCTCGGCCATGTTACGGGTTGTTCTTAAAAGGGCAAGACAATATTTTCTGTGGTAAAGTACACCTCTGCAAATTGAAACTATTGTATTTTGCCAGTTGATACTAACTGGCTGCTACAAAGTGATACAATTTGATATTTTAAGTTGATGATTTGTCTGAATGCAAGAGTATGAACGTGCGCGCTGTAAGAATCCGGTGAACGCATGTTTACTTTTCAACTGGGATTTTAGAGTGTCGGACTTTTTTTGTCGGACTTATGGTGGCGTAGCCAAGGTTGTGATTGGTCAACATGTAAGGGGGGCGGAGCTTAATGGATCGGTCTATTGATATTGATTCGTAGCTTAATATTCTTCTGGGATTTAAAAAAAAAAAAAAAAACTATTTGGAGTAGTCCGTAAAATATCTTCAAAGTTTTTGTAGACTAAAACCATTCCTAATGATTGGGAACACCACAGGGAGACATCGTTGATCTGGAGAGAGCAAATGGTAAAACCGATGTGATCGTGAATGAAGGTGTGGCAACCATTTCCTACACCTTGGATGAGGGACTCATTGAGTTTGGCACCGCTATCGATGATGGAGACTTCACAAGGTAGAGAAGTCGGGGAATAATACATGTACCTTGAACTTTTAACCTTCTTTTAAAGTCCTGCCCACAAGAGAAGAACCGTCAGCAAAAAATTTGTGAATTATTTAGTTGATTCATTGTCCACTGATTCAGTTGAACTTTCAAACTTCACAAGAAAAATTCCTGCTCAAAATGTGAAGAACTGTTCAGTAATTTAATTGTCAACTGATTAAGTTGTACTTTCAACCTTCAAGAGGAAAAATGCTGCCCAAATTATGGAGAACTGACGTCGAAACATGTTCAGTAATTTAGCTGATTCATGGTCCACTGATTCATTGGAACTTTTCACATTCGTGAGGAAAAATTCTGCCAAAAAATGCGGAGAACTGTTGACAAAACAATGTTCTGTAATTTAGTTCATTCATTATCCACTAATTCAGTGGATCTTTTAGCCTGCATGAGGACAAATTCAGCCCAAATTCTGAAGAACTGTCTTCAAAATAGGTTCAATAATTTAGTTGATTCATTGTCCACTGGTTCAGTTGAACTTTCATGAGGAAAAATTGTGAAGAACTGTCGACACAATTGTGAAGAACTGTCGACAAAGCAAATTCAGTAGTAATAGTTGGTTCATTGGAACTTTTCACATTCGTGAGGAAAAATTCTGCCAAAATTGTGGAGAACTGTTGACAAAACATGTTCTGTAATTTAGTTCATTCATTATCCACTGATTCAGTGGATCTTTTAGCCTGCATGGGGAAAAATTCAGCCCAAATTTTGAAGAACTGTCTTCAAAATAGGTTCAATAATTTAGTGTTGATTCGTTGTCCACTGATTCAGTTGAACTTTCAGCCTTCATGAGGAAAAAATTGTGAAGAACTGTTGACACAATTGTGAAGAACTGTCGACAAAGCAAATTCGTAGTAATAGTTGATTCATTGTCCACTGATTCAGTTGCACTTTCAACTTTCGGGTTTAAATCCCACCTGAGTAGTATGCCTGTGGATTTTATTTTTTCAAAGGATTCAGGAAAGCACTGAATAAACATTGCTTAACGCACACCGGCAGAAGGGTGAAGCACAAACAATAATTTGAAATCCTAATCTTCATCTTCGTCCTCAGGGCTGTTGCCTTCCTGGAAACTTTAGAAATGACCAACGAGACGGAAGCCATGTGGAAGACCCTGAGCCGCCTCTCCCTGGAGGCCAAGCAGCTTCACATTGCCGAGCGTTGCTATGCTGCCCTCGGCGATGTCGCCAAGGCCAGATATTTACGCAATGTGAACAAGATGGCTGCTGAGATGGTGCAGGAGACAGTAAGCCAGATTGCTTCAAAAGTCACATGACCATTCCAGTCCCATAATTTCGAACACCACATTTTGCTACATAAAAAACCAGGGCCCAATTTCATAGAGCTGTGTAAGCACAAAAAGTAGCTATTAAGCAATCCAAAATAATGCTTACCAGAATAAGGTTACCAGCCAAAATACCATGTCACATCACTGAGGTGGTCACATGTACAATCTGTGGCTGGTATCCTGCTTATTGTTGCTTAGCAGAAAATGTTTAAGCAATATTGTCTGCTTAAAGGTATTGTACACTTTTGGTAACCGCTCAAAATCAGTGTCCACATTTTGTGTGATTAAACATATGCATGAACAAACAAACCTGTGAAAGTTTGAGCTCAATTGGTCATCGAGGTCACGAGAAAATAGTGAAAAGAGATCTTATGTGTTTTCTGTTTTTTCAAATTATCGCGCGCGATAATTACTACTGTTTTACTCGTTTCTCAGAAACGATAGCATTTTAGGCAAAAATATTTTAAGGAACCCTTTCTACCATTACCTACTTTAAATCATGTAAGTAATGTGTGAATCTGTGAACATTTGTGTTTTTCGATCTTACCAATAGTGTACAGGGCCTTTAAGCAGCTCTATGAAAGTGGGCCCAGGGGTCGATTTCACAAAACTCTTCCTAACTTAGGACTAGTCCTAGGCAATGCTAAGAGATAGGACTAGTCCTAAGTACTGGTCCTAACTTAGGGCTAGTCCTATCTCTTAGCATTGCCTAGGACTAGTCCTAAGTTAGGAAGAGTTTTGTGAAATCGACCCCAGGTCCTGGCTGATGTTCTCTCCTAATCCCCAGATGAAATGCAGTAAAGGTGACAAGGATTTCTTTTGTGTTGATCCTTCTCCAGTCCATGTTTTGGTTGACTGAATTGTTATGGAGATACTTTGCATGAAAATATTTAAATGAAAAAAAAAAAAAACTTGCCATATGATGGGTTTAGTAGAAATCAAAGTTCTACCTAGAAATCAGTGGGAGGAAATCGGGAGACAGTTATGTAGTGTGTTTTTGTGGTCATTCCGTTTTTTTCTTCTTTACGTTAAGGAAAAGGACATTTTTAATCACTTCCCGCTGTGTTGAAAGATCGTTACCGTGCCTCTTTACCGTGCCGCGGTACTATTTTCTCAGAACTTTTCTGAACTTCAGTTTTGTCCACAGTCATCCTCCAAACCCAAGCTTACAATGGTTGGAAAGAGACAGATCGGACGTTTCCCATGATTGTACAGATACAATAAGTACGTTACTATAATGCAATCCCTTCTAATTGGAGTGGAAAGATCCGAAATGCCAAGCACCTGCATGTGTGGCTCCTTCATTACCTGTGTGACTCACTGATTAAGAATCTTCATAGTAATGAAAGGGTCATAGACCCTTATCATTCTGCCACCATTTTGGTCATGGTCCCTACACCCAATAACAGTAATTGATGCTAATATTCATTGTACAAAAAAGGAACCAGACTATTTGTCCTTCCAGCCTCGGTTTGGTTACACTGATTTTAATGGGCGAATTCAGGATGACTGCACCCATGATAAAGGTCTATTGTGATGGCTGGTAGTTGAATAATTGTCCGTGTGTCTGTTTCAGGGCGGCGACGGCACCAGTCACTACACTGTAAGGGCCAAGCTGGCCGTGTTGAACAAGGACTTCAAAGAAGCAGAGTCCGTCTATCTTGAACAGGTATCGCTAATGTTATTTCATGGGAGTGTGGAAACACCCGCAATCGGGAGAACCTCCTATAGACTGTGCAAGTCTCGCGCGTATTCGAACTTCCGGGTGGTCCCAACCAGATGGGGTTTTACATGGGGGAGATTTTTTTCCAAGATTTTGTGCCACATTTCAATTTTATGCCCCCTGTGACCATCGCGCGTCCGCGTATAAACCAGCTTTTAGTGGTTGCACAGTCCATTGTCCCTTTCTTGTTTGTACTTGAACCTTTTGGCAACTGCTCCCCTTGGTTTTATATATACCTTCCAACTGGGAACCTTCACCCAACTGGGGACCCTGGTTTGCTACACAATGCTACACATTGGATTGTCGAGAGGGGGAGGGGGTGTGATTATAAGTCTACCGGTCAACTAACCGCGACCAAAAGAGAACAATTTCAAAGTTGTTCAGAGCATTATTAAACGTCCACTGTTAATCAGTTTGAAAAAGTTTGGCTGAAAGAGACGTCGGCCATTTCCTTCTCTGTTCAAAGTTTTTCTCAGAGCCTACTCTGAACTTTCCCGCCTCAGTGATGAATTATATCAATTCCTGCTGCTGCAAACCTCTCTTTATTGCAAAGTTTTGAATTCAAAAAGTTGGGCAGTCGGGTTAAGGTAGTGGTATCTTGCCTTGCCTTCCACCTTCGGGGACCCCAGTTGAAATCATACTGGGCACTACGTGGATTGGGTTTTTTCAGTCCCTGCCTGATTGCGTGGGTTTTCCCTGGAATATTTTTTCGGGGGTTTTTCTCCCACACCTAAAACTGAAACTTCCTTCGTTGTCTTCTCTCCATGGGGTTCTTGGCTAGTGCCGTGATTAAGTTCGCTTTCCGAGAGTCCTTGGCTTCACAACCAGAGTTAATCATTTGAAATTCTGTGTTTCAGAATGCCATCGATGAGGCCATGGAGATGTACCAAGAGCTGCATAAATGGGATGAGGCCATCGCCGTGGCTGAAGCAAAGGTA
This sequence comes from Pycnopodia helianthoides, assembly GCA_032158295.1. Lineage (NCBI taxonomy): Eukaryota > Metazoa > Echinodermata > Asteroidea > Forcipulatida > Asteriidae > Pycnopodia > Pycnopodia helianthoides. The sequence continues at coordinate 11,611,937 of CM063256.1, read as the reverse complement.
AAAGAGAACTCGAGTTCATCAAGTTTATAGAAAGACATTTTTAGCCAGCTCCTCTCTCTTTTTCTTTCTTTAAAAAAAGGAAAGTCTGTCAGGCCGGTGTTTATATATCCGGTTTCATTGGCATTAAACGACTGAGAGTATCTCTATTCCCCCTGGACAGGATGCCAGTCCATCAGAGGTCACTCTTCAGCTCTCACTGGTACCCATTTGTACATCAGAGGTCACTCTTCAGCTCTCACTGGTACCCATTTGTACACTTGGGTGGAGAGAAGCGAGTATGATAAAGTGCCTTGGTCAAGGACACAAGTGTCGCAACTGACTGGCCAGGATTCGAACCCACATTTGTTTGTTTCACAAGTTTTTGTGTATATTTTCTTCAAGGTTTTCCTATTGTAAAGCGCTATATGATCATGCCTCTTTTGGAATAGCGCTATATAAGCACTGTTTATTATTATTGTTACTATTATTGAGTTGCAGAACTTGATTCCATTTCCGTACTTCTTTCTTTAACTGTCCTTATATTAAACCATGGTTTCGGGGTGTGTTTTTTTATGTACCCTATCATGTAGGTCTAGTCTCTGCCGTTGTCATGTCAGACATTGATAGAGATAGCCGTGTTATAGTCTGATAGATAAAACAAGGAAGATAGTGGTAGCAATTAAAGACTAACTAATTAAACCTACAAAAGTGCATGAGCTTTCGTAGTGCTCAACAACTACTTCATCTGTACAAGTACAAGTTTTGCCTTGCCTTTGGATGAGATGAATCTAGCGGCAAGACATCTGCTCTAGAATGGCTAAGGCCGTGGGTTCGAATCCCACCCGTGGTAAGAAGTACCATGGTTATGGAAAATATATCACTTTTTGTTCCCCAAAATTTGAAGCGTTTCAGTCAGAAACGCTTCTCAGACTGTATTCCTTTGGGGAATATTCTTCCTGCGTGGAAATATTCACTCTGTTTTTTCGGTGCTATCTCAAAAACGCGACCACCTTTTGAAGTGAAATTTTCACAGGTTAGTTTTATTGTATGCACCTACATATATATATATATAGGATTAACACAATCAGTAGGCTCCAATTACCAAATGTTTACTGTGCCTTTAACACACATCGGTGCACAGGTAAATCCAAATAAGATTTGTTATTCCAATCTCTATTCAAATGAAATGTTAACCCTAGGGTCACCCCGAGCTTGAGAGTCTCCGTCGAAACTACTACCAGTGGTTGATGGATACCAGCCAAGAGGAGAAAGCTGGTGAGATGAAGGAGAACGAGGGGGACCACCATGCGGCTATTAATCTCTACATGAAGGCCGGTATGCCTGCCAGGGCAGCTAGACTGGCTACCAGTCGCGGGGAGCTGATGGAGAACCGGGATCTGATTCAGAGGATAGCTGCTGCACTCATCAAGGGGGAGTTTTACGAACGGGTGAGCAGCTCATTTTATTTGATGTAGTTCTAAGATTATAGTAATTCATACTTCACGTAAAAGCGAATGCGAAGCCATTCCAGGAAGACCTTTAGAATCATGTTTTAGTCTACTTAAAGACTAACTAATTAAACATACAAAAGTGCATGAGCTTTCGTAGTGCTCAACAACTACTTCATCTGTACAAGTACAAGTTTTGCCTTGCCTTTGGATGAGATGAATCTAGCGGCAAGACATCTGCTCTAGAATGGCAAAGGTCGTGGGTTCGAATCCCACCCGTGGTAAGAAGTACCATGGTTATGGAAAATATATCACTTTTTGTTCCCCAAAATTTGAAGCGTTTCAGTCAGAAACGCTTCTCAGACTGTATTCCTTTGGGGAATATTCTTCCTGCGTGGAAATATTCACTCCGTTTTTTCGGTGCTATCTCAAAAACGCGACCACCTTTTGAAGTGAAATTTTCACAGGTTAGTTTTATTGTATGCGAAGCCATTCCAGGAAGACCTTTAGAATCATGTTTTAGTCTATTTTGTAGCCCAAATAGCCCAACGAAGCCGGTGTGTCCCTTTAACTTAATCACTGTTCCCTGCAAGCCTGAGGAAAACTGTAAGCAAGGGCACTTGCGATGTGAACCAGAAACACCGGGTTAACCCCTACTCTTCCACGATAAGTGTTCTGGGTTCTTTTCTGTGCACTCTCAATCAATTCTAGTACACGGAACCCTACGGCTTAATGTCCCATCCGGAGGACAAAGTGGTAAAGTGACTTTATGGTAAAATATCTAAAACCAGAGCTTAAATGCGGTGCTCTTAACCACTCACCCATGACACGCCACACCACGCCTCTATGAGGGGAAACAATAATAATAATGATAATAGTGGCTTCTTATGTAGCACTCATATCCGTCACTCTGTGACGCTCAGACGCTTCAACATTCAGTATTTTCCTGCAAGGTATTGTGAAGCTACGCTTTGAAGTATTAGACCTATTCCTTTACATAGCAATATGTAATGGTGTACAAGGTGCTGTGACGCAATATGCAGCCAATCAAACCAGGAACACCGGGGCGAACCCCTTCTCTTTTCCATAATTGCACTGGGTTCTTTTACGTGCATTACACAACATACTGGACCTACGTCTCATCCGAAGGACGCGGCAATAATGGTTAAGTGTCTTGCTTAAGGACACAAGTGTCACGACCGGGACTCGAACCCACACTCTGCTGAACAGAAACACCAGAGCTTGAGTCCGGTGCTCTTATCCGCTCGGCCACGACACGCTGTATACACATTTGTACTGGCACATTTCTAAAGGCAAAGGGCACCAAGGCAAAGGGCTTCTTTCTTCCACATGTGTTTGACCTTTCTCATCTGCATTATTATTTGTTGTTTAGGCTGGTGACTTGTTTGAGAAAACCAGAGATGAGCAAAGAGCCATGGAGTGTTATCGCAGGGGAAAGTCCTTCAGACGAGGTCAGTGTGTGGTGTTCTTCTTAGTTTCCCTAAATGTGGTCTTCCATATTTAGTCAAAATTAGTATCGCTAGTGACGAGTTTGAGT